>JAECXO010000307.1:10600000-10840000 GCA_018152825.1 Scaptomyza hsui | reverse complement strand
AATTGTTTTTACTGTTAAATAGTTGAGTAGTTTCTCGGATAAATCGGAAATTTCTGGATAAATGCTGACAAATTGCTAGCCAAGTGTAATAACAGCCACAAAAATTTAATTTGAGCCTCACTCAACACTCAACTTTCATTTATATCACCTGCGAACCGATTAAATGTAATAAAAATGCGACCCCCCCAAGCTCAACCCCTCAATTGTGGCCCCCAACTCAACAAGCGCGTTAAAAAATTAACAGACATTTATGAAAAAAAAAACAAATATACGCACAAACATACAACATATTTGCACACACATACAGTAAACAATAAATAAATGAAACAAAAAAAAAAAAAAAAAAATGCGGCAGCAAGTTGAGCTCAATTGTTGGTCCTTCAGCGTTCGTTCGTCAGCTCATTGCAATGAATTTAAATTGTTGCATACATTTGGGCGCACCGAGAGAAGAGAAAATAAAACGAAACGAAACGCGGCCAAAACTGCCAACTGTAACAAAAGCCAAAAACAAATGGCGTGCTAATTTTTTGCACAGCTACTGCAGCTGCCAGTTGCGTTACACCCCCCCTCCCCCTTTCCCCTTCCCCTTCCCCTTCACTACCCTCTTCACTTCCACTTCCACTTGACTGCCAAGGGACACTCAGTTCTTTCCATCTTTTTTTTTTTTGTTTTTGCATGCTGCAGAGGAAAGATGAAGGGTATGCCCCCAACACTTGCATAAAATATGAAACCCGCAGTAGTTTACTGTGCATGTGTGTGTGGCACGCCCCCTTTTTTCGGGACAGCCCCATTGCTGGCCGTGTTTGCCGTCTGTCTATCAAAAAATGAAACAAAAGTCAAATGGGTCTGTGAGAGTCCTTCTCGTCCACGCAGCAGCACCCAAAAAATATACGAGCTTCTGCTACAGTTATAACAATAAATCAACAACTGCTGCCAGCACACAGCGCACACACAGTGGCTGGTGCCAGTATGTGTACGACTGAATGTGTGACTGCTGTTGTGTTTTAATATTGTAATGCGCACATTTTGAGTTTTTCTTTTTCTTGTTTTTTTTTTATTCCTGTTTTTTTTTTGTTGTGGACAGCAACATGCCACAGTTCTACATTAAATAAAAAAGCCCATTCGCTTTAATGGAAAACCATTTGGCCAAAATATTTACACTTGCGAATTTCTAGTACAACAGAGAAATAATTGAAAAGGCAAAAGAAAAAAAAAAAAAAAAAAACTATTTTCATAACGAAAAAATATATAAAATGTTTACAAATTTGTGCGCGACAATTAAAAAATATTCGAGAGTATTTAAATCACAGTATTCAATTGCACAAAGCACAAGGCGGCTTTCATTTCATAAATGCAGCTTAAATCGCATTTAATAACAAGAACAATTTGTGGCCATAAAAGTTACATTGAATGGGCGAAAAAATAGACTCAAACACAGGTGTCATAAAATTTGTTTGTGGATTATATTCATATCATAGCCTAAAAACATTTTTAGCCAGCTTTAGAGATTCGTTACACTTTTTTTGTGTTAAAACATTCAAGAATTGAATTTACTGTGAGAATAGTATATGAAAAATTTAAAATTTTCTGTTGCATACTTTTTTGCAGCTTTTATTCCTCTGCATTTCTGCATCTTCTTCAATATTTATTTCCCTCTTCTCTGTCGTTCGTTCGCATTTCGTTTCGTTTGTGCCACGCGCGCGCTTCCGCCATGTTATTGCCTACTTGTTGTTGTTGTTGTTGTTTTTGTCAGTCAGTCAGACAGTGAGACAGTCGGTCTGAACTTTGCCTGTCCGGCCAAACTTGCTGGCATATCCGGTCAGCACAGACAAAAAAAAGTTGATTCTTTCGTACATTATTTCTTTTTTTTGTTTTCGCATTTTATTTTTTGTGTCTTTCCAATAAAAGATTCCGAGGTTCCTGTTCATGTCGTGCTATTCAGAAAAGTTCAAGCGTTTGCGCCTTTACGCTAAATTGAATTTAATGCCCATCTCTGCTGTCCCTTCCTTCATTGCAGCCAACAAGTGTCCTTTGTGTGTGTGTGTGAGTGAGTGTGTGGGTGGGCTCCAACAAAACAAACTAATGAGACGTCTGTCAAAGTCAAAGTTTTGAGTTCCAACCAACAGCAATAAAAGAAAATACCGAAATAAAAATAAAGTTTCTAACCATGACTTTTTTTTGGTGTCATTTTTACAGACAAGGACATACGCGCACAGATTCATGCGGCCAATGACTCCTACTCCTCACACGGTGCCAGTCATCACCTGATCAGCTGCGATGCCAGCCGATTACTGCAGCAACTGCCTGCAACTGGCAACAACAGTGCAACAGCAGCAGCAAGTGGTGGCAACGAGGCAGGTTTCTATCAAATTGAATCGCCGCCCTGTTACACAATTGCCACCGGTCTGCCCAGCTACGATGAGGCATTGCATCATCAGCCGCGTCATTTTGCCTACGGCATGAAGTTTGTGTATCCAAGCCTTGCGGCTGTGCATCATCATCATCACCATCACCATCAGCAGCAGCAGCAGCAGCAGCAGCAGCATAGCAATCAGCGTGCGTGCATTACAAACTGGGAGAAGGACGCAGTGCAGCAACAGCAACAACAACAACAACAACAATGTTCGAATAAGCTGCAAAAGTGCAAACTGTCAGCAACAGACGAGCAGACGCCGTCGCCGTCGCCGACGCTGACATCGAGGCAGTTGGAGGACAAAGCCTTGCCAGCCATTTGCATTAACATGCCGGATGAGCAGGAGCCGGAGCCGGAGCGGGAGTGGGAGCTGCAACGAAATGTGGCGTCAACAGATGCGACACAAACTTTGCTGCCGGCTGCAGCTGCTGACGATGATTGTGCCTCATTGGTTGTTGTTGTTGCCGCGTGATTGCCCAGCAACTAAAGTGGGCAAGGGGTTTGGGTCTGGGTTTAGGTTATAGGTTATAGGGGCACAGATTGGGGGAAGGGGTTTAAGATCATGGTTACATGCTTAGTCACTTGTAAATAGCCGCATCCATCGTCTGGCCATCATCATCAGTTTTGGGGTCTAACTGAGTAGAGTCCTAAATAAAGAAACAAGAACAGAATCCTATAAGTAGATCCTTTAGTGTACATGATTTGATTTCGTTTTAGTTATTTGTTATGTATTATGCAAGACTGAGTATTATTTATTATGTATTTATCTATAAAGTAATTTAAACAAATTGCCTATCGATTAAGCCTAAATGTTAATATACAAATAATATCGAAACAAAAATATTAAAAATCATGCTAGAAAAAACAATTCAAGCATTCAACAACATTAAAAAAAAACACATTTTATTTTTCATTTACTTTTAAAGTTGAATTTTAGTTTTTTGAATCCTCTAGCAGCTGGCAAATCCTGTTGGCTTGAAGCAATAAAATGTTTGTGGCCTAATGCATTCTGTTGTTTTGTCAACAGCCAGTTAATCAGTTAAAAATCAAGATTCGGATTATTATCTTATTGTTTTTTTTTTTTTTCCATGACAAAGCAATGAAATTGTTGTTATTTGGTTTCAATTACAGTTGCACCTCTTGATCAAGCACAGTTAGTTCATAAAATGTTGCAGTTACTACAACACAGCTACTACATACATACATAGTAAAGAATAAATTAACGAAAAAACTAATTACATAGAACCTACACTGAGAAAAACCATTTATAAAACACAAACATATTCATGAATTAACTAAATAAATATTGTCAAGAAGCAAGCAAATTAAATATGTATGCAAATATACGAAGTAAGAAAAAAAAAACAACTCGCTGTTAACTGTTATTTGATTGAGACTCTGTGTGTGTGTCTGTGGGGAATGTTGAACAGAAACAAATGGAATGAATAACCAGGTAAAGTTCTCTCGTGTAAGCATAAATAATTTCATGTCAAATTTGACACTTTTGTTAAAGCTTTTGCGCCTCGGCTCTCGTAATGCTGCAATTTGTATTCAAATGTACGATTTGTTGATGAGTCGACAAGAGACGAACCAACTGTTTAGCTCGACAGTTCGACTGACCGACAGACTAACCAACTGTCGACGGGACGGACGTCGTAACACGCCACATCAAACATACATACCATAACGCAGTGGAGGCAACAAACACCAAAACAAGGCCATAAATTATATTATCGTGCATCGTGTATCTGGTTCAGGTCACAGTCATGAGTGACTGCCAGCTAAACGAGCTGGTGGGAGGTGGGGGTGGGGAGGTTGGTGTGTACGGTGTAAAGGGTCTGGAACTGAACCTGGCACTGACATCAACACCAGCAGCAGCAACAGTTGCAGTCATCGTTGGGTTTTGTGTCGCGGTCGTGTTTTGCGTTCTTGCCATGATTTGCTTTAATGCACAACAAAAATAAGAAAGTAAGAAGTCAAATGAGCTAAAAAGTTGTCTACTACAACAACTACCCTATAAAAATGCTAATCTATTGATAAAAAAAATTTGGCACACAGCAAACATAAAATGTCTCAAAAACTTAGAAACGTATTTCAGCACATTTCGCATTTATTTCAAAAACAAAAATGTTAACACTTTAGCTTAATAAAAGTGACAGAAAGATCTTTGGACTCAAACAAATCGTTTTCAGAATAAAAAATTTTCAAACCATTATGTAATTATTAAATTTAATATACTTACCTACCGCTTAAATATGGTAATAGGGTATTAATGCTTCATCAACTGATGACGTATCAGTGTACCCAGGGATAAGCAATATGCAATGGAGTACATAGTACGTTAAAATATTTGTTATGTTTGTATGTATATTTATAATGCACAAGTACGAGTACGTTTTTATGTGTTCTGCACGTGCGCTGGCCGTAATTGGGTGAACGGTTTTATTTTTGTTTTTAAGCCGGAGTTCATTGAACAGGTTGTTGTGATTTGACTTTCATGTGATAAATCTTTGCGCCACTTATTTGTAAGTCACCTGTAAGTTTAATGACACCTTAATAGTTAGCGTGAGTGCTCAAAACTGATTATATTAACATGCCTGAGCCGTCAAACAAATGTACCTTTATAGAGGCTTAATGTGTTTTAGATAAGGGAAACATAACCAAAGTGTCAGAGAGGTTGCGGTTCTGGGAAACAATTTGA
Organism: Scaptomyza hsui; assembly: GCA_018152825.1. Taxonomy (NCBI): domain Eukaryota; kingdom Metazoa; phylum Arthropoda; class Insecta; order Diptera; family Drosophilidae; genus Scaptomyza; species Scaptomyza hsui. Next base: position 10,834,886 of record JAECXO010000307.1, on the reverse strand, counting down.
GCAATTTTTTTTTTTATTGTCTGGCAAAATTATTTCTGTTGCTTTTTTGCATATCATTCAGATTCTACTTCAGCTGTTCTCAATTCAGCGATTTTGTTTCCCCAAAATTCCCCTTTATCTACTGTGAGGCTTTCTGCTTCATCGTTTTCACCCATGGTAAAACCACCTCCCTTAGGTGGATTTCTGCCAAGTAATTTACCAGTTCCTCCACCTTGAGAGCCAGACTCACCAGGATCAAGCTTTTCACCAACGTCTTTATTCTCTGCACCAGTACCACTAAATGTTCCAGTGTCAATATTTTCTTTCAATCCTCTGTTATTATCATTGTTATACGAATTTGTGGTTTCTCCAGTTGTAGTTAAGTCAATTTCTGTGGACGTAAAAATTACGTCAGCTTCCGGTGTGAAAGGTTTTACCAAAATTTGCCAGTAAAATGTCATCCAATATATGATGAGAAAATCGTGAAATAGAATTAACGATCCCAGTAGGGCATCATTTAGACGCATCTCGGCAAATCGATTACCATGTATGGTTTGCGCATGATACATGACAAACTATGTGGAATATGAAAGGAGAAGCACGTTATTAACATCTGACTATTAAATGCAAACTTACGAGAAGTATAATTATGTTGATGGCTATCTCAACTATAAGATACGTATAATCCATTTGTTTGAATATCACAAATCGTATAATTAGAAAGAAGACTGCGATAATAAGGAAAATAAATCCCACAATAAAAAGAATGGCCACATCCAAGGTAAAGTCAATCTGAATGAAAAAATGAATACTTTAATGTGAAAATAAGATACGAAATATATCCCAAATAGCTTACCTTCTTAGGAAGGCATGTACCAATCAAAATGAATAGCCAAAGAATCAGAAAACATATTGCATAGAACGGCAGAAGTTCCATCCAATAACATCGAGCAACTAAGGGGAACAGCGAAATAATTTGCAGCTCAACCTTAAAAAAAATAGAATATTTAACAATTTAATAAGTTTGAGCACGGTTTACTCACTATAATAAAGCTTATGATGAAATTCAAAATTTTGATAAAACGCAGCTTCTCACAAAAAAAGAAGATACCAAAGAGCAGAACTGACAGAAAGACAGTTACAAAATAAACATAGTAGTGCTTATAGAAAATGTCCCTGGCATCAGCGCTTCAAGTAAAGAACATTTTTTATGTCATATTTTTCCTTTTCATCATTTATTTCTTAGACTTACTAGAAGCATATGTAGCACCACTGTGCAAGCGCCAGAAAAAGCCAGACAAACAACAAAAGGTAGGTCTTAATGGCAAATATCTTGCGGGCTGCTCTGTACCGACGATAATTCTCCAAAGGATCCATTGCAATCCATCTATCCATCTGTGATGATGTACCTTTACTAACAGCGAATAGAGACTACGAGTACTACATTAAATTTTTAAAATAACATACAACAGGTAATAAAATTTAAATTAAACTGAAGCAAAACACAAATGATAAACGATTCACTTTGATTAGCCCATTTACACAAACGATGGTATAGTATAAGGCTGATCTTATTCATTCGACTAGAGACTCCAGACTTGGAATAGCCAAATCTGGCTATACGTAGCTTAGTCAGATGACTTCTTAATCAACAGTGCCGTTAAAAGACCGGTGAGTATCCTAAGTCTATTTTTACCCATACAAATTACTTGCCTATATCGTTTCAGATCATAGCTACCTAAGAGACATTTAGCTTGCCTGAGTCCTGGGTCCTCGTCCAGCGCATTCAATATGTCCCGGTACTCATCTTAGTGCTAGCCTTTTGTGTCATCCTAGAATGTTTAACATGGTTCGCATCTTACGAACTCCTTTTGACCTAATTTCAATCCTACTGAGTGCCCTTATTGCTGCTTAACTATCGGATAAGATGGCTATATCTCTATTCTGATAGTTACGCTTTAGATTAAAGTCCACCCATCTTCCTCTTCATCTTGGAATATGCTTGTGTGCTTATGTTAACGACGACCTACAACACCAAGACCAAAGTCTTAATGAGGTTTCATTATCCGTTTTCGATATACATATGGAATCGATTTTTTCTTTATATATATTTTAACGTATATTATTATTATATTTATTATATTAACTAGATTCAATGCTTGTTGGTATCGGCCATACATTAAAGAACATTGATTCTTACTTATTTAACCATTTGTTTAAAGAGCTTTTTTGAAAACTGCCAATCATCCTCATGCATCAGCTAGAAAATGTAAGAAATTTAATTAAACCTGAGATGCTGCTGTTGAGTTGAGCTAACTCCGAACACATTATGGTTGCAGCTGCACTCTAAAAAACTGTGTGTAAATTTACTTTTAAAAAGATAGCAAACTTACCCCAAAATGTGTTTAACTTTACTCTAAAAAATGTGTACGGACTGATTGCTGCTTAATATTACACACATGTGTTGTAAATTTTCAATTTTTGCGTACATTTAAACATTCGTTGGTGAGCATTACTATTAAAATGTGTAAAAATACTAATCAGCAGTAATTATGAACACTGCGTGTTTAAATTTGCGCAACCGTAATGTACTTTTGCGGGAAAAAGCGCGTTTTTTACGCATCGAGTGTGTAGTTCTGTTCGTGTGCAACACTTGCAGGCGATTGTCATTTTCATTTGTAAGCTGACACGCGCGAGTTGAGTTGATGGCTAGCAGTGACCATTGTGTGTGTGAAGCATTCGCGAAACAGATTTTATGAGGCGGCTTGGGTGCTTCTACATTTTGGAAGCAGGTTTTTTGAGGATTCAGCTGTAAGTAGCAATTGAATTGAATGAAATTATTAAAATCATACAATTTTGCTCGCAATTGCAGACCGTTCATCGCATCGGAGCAGCCAGCGTATCTTCATTTTTGTTTGTGTGTTTTTTTTTTTTTTCGTTTTACAAACTTAAGTTTCAGTATGTATATGTGATATTTGTGGACGGCCATTATGTACTGTCATAGCGTACCAAAACCATTTGTACGTTCATCGTACCCGAAAAAATGTTAGTTTTCAATGCAAACAGCACAATTGCTTTAAATTATTTTCGAAGTATAGCGTATTTAATATGCATCTATATCGGTGCCATAATAATATAGCTAAAACTTTGGAATCATCAACGTCTGCTTCAGAGCCAAATACTCATTTGCAGAGTTCTTTGATTAACTACAAAATTCCGTGGGAAAAATTGCCAACCGATATTATTGATATTTTAAACAAACAAAATAAACCGGGAAAACGCCTCAATGCTCTGGCGAATATAATCGTCGATGAAATGCGATTGTACTCACATTAGTGTTTTGCGTGCAGTGACGCATCAAGCAATTGCAAAGTATCCAGAAACTTTCTTAGAAAAAGATACAGAAGGCGTGGCTTTGTTTACATCCACAGTGCCGCTGCTAACCGTGCTGAGAAACCGGAACAATTTTTTGAACAGAGCGCCGAATCGAGTAGGCAATGCACTAGACCCAGTCATACCAGCCAAACATAGACGCCGCTCAAACTTAATGCAAGCAACTTGCTCAAACTGGCAGCCTATGGAGTTCTCCCCAGCCGAAAGTTTGTCCTCAACCGAATCCAAGAAAGAATATTTAGTTAATCTTCATACAACACAGAACTCAGATACAGAAAAAGACCTAATTTTGAATTACATGAACGATTGCTTCCCACTTCAGCGAGTCTATTTCAATAAGATGGATCCTGCTCCGACAATCACTGAAATAAAACGAGAATGGCCTTTTATATTCAAACGGGAATGTCTTCGCCAGCACTTTTCAACCTTAACCCTCCGTTTACCGCATGTTTCGATAACCGAAATATAGAAATTTTAAAGTCCTTATCTCTATCCTTGTATGGCATGAATCCAGGAATTTCTTTTTGCAATTTGAAGAAAACAAATATTTAGGAAAAGTCAGAAAATTTCAGTCGATTTGCTCAGTTGGAAGTGTATGTTAAAATTTAAGTTGAAAATGAAATGGGTCTGGCTGGACCCATGCGGTAAACGGAGGGTTAATGAAAGTCAACAGCTCTGCATTGTCTGAAAATTTTAAGGAAAAGAAGCCCCAACTACTTAAATGCCTGGAAATGCTCAAAAATCGGCCTTGGCAATTCAGTTGCCCCGAAGATCATGCGATTGTAAGCAGCATAGCCACATATTTCGCAGAGGACATAAAATTTCTGCTGCAGAGTTTCGAGGTATGTTTCATTGCATTGAAAACGTCGGTTTTCTAACACTGTTTTTGTCCCTTTCAGTTTGGCACATCTATGGAGGCTCTCAAACAAAGCGTTCCAAGCAAGCATAAGTGAGTTGTTAATTATTGTAGCTGAAAATATTTTGTTAGTAAAAGTAATCGCAGTGATTTGTAGTCATTGCAAGTATATTGTTTTTTTTTTTTATCGAAAATAGTACCGTCAAAAAATGTATTTTAATCCATCTGATTCAAAAATTGTCTTAATTTCAGAAGGTGCAACGGACGAGGATGATGCTCTAACGTATATTTTAATAGAAAAAGACGCTGTATCGAAATTTGAAGGCAATGTAGATGTCCTGGATGTCATTGCGGATGTAATAAACTGCTATTATATTTTTAATATTATGTATCCGCGCAAAATTTCGCAAACAATGGAATTCCTCGTTAGATTTGGATACAAAATTTATTCTGACCAAACACGGGGATAAAAAAAAAATATAAATAGCGAGCAAAAAATTAATACCTTTCTTTGTGAAATAAATAGACTTTAAGAAAACAATAAAAATAAAATATCATATTGATAGTTTACACAAACAAAGTTTACTTTTACATTTTAAATGTTTAGTTTCTACACAAAAATAACGTAATTTTTACTTTTCCAATGCTTAAGTTTTACACAAACAAGGTGTGTTATTAAACATCATATGTTTAATTTATTTTAACAATAAATGTCCACCTTGTTACACACATAATGCGAATTTTTAAATAAGGAAAGTTTAATAGTAAACTGTGTGTAATATTGCACACATTATAGGAGGAAACTGTTTTCCTTCTATAATAGTAGTAAACATTTTTAAGAGTGTGAATTGGTTATTCAACAATAACATTAACAGCTCATATATGCTGCCCAAAATTTATTTATTTATTTATTAACATTGATTGATAAACTTACAAAGCTTAACTAACATAGGAATGATAGCACTGGCTGCTGAGGCCCTCGGCTATATTAAAGTAAAGTTACATAGTAGTATTTCTTATATAATAAATTAACAGGGTATATAAATGTTTAGAATTTATTTTACAGAAAGTTGAGAAAATTATAAAGCATGATTATACGATATATATTAGGAGTAGTAGTAATATTTGAACTTTTTATACCCCGGACCCATGAAATGGGTAAAAGGGGTATAATGGTTTTGTGCAAAAGTATGTAACAGGCAGAAGGAAGCATCTCCGACCCTATAAAGTATATATATTCTTGATCAGCATCAACAGCCGAGTCGATATAGCCATGTCCGTCTGTCCGTCTGTCCGTCCGTCTGTCGGTCTGTCCGTATGTATGAACGCGTCGATCTCAGAGACTATAAAAGCTAGAGACTTCAGATTTTGCACATAAGCTCATCTAAGTCCTAGGCAGTAAAAGTTTGTTTCCGATTTTCGATAACTATTTCCGTTTCCGATATACACATGTAATCGATTACGAATTTGGAAAATGTAAAAATGGGGATTGAAATAATGGGTAACGATCGAACTTTTCTAAAAATTTCACCGAAATCGGTTGAGAAACACCAGAGATATCGAAGATTGCAGTTTAGTCACAGATGCGTACAGACAATGACTGTGAGCGTTAAGTATTGGGTTCGGGGTATCTCCTAGTCGGGAAATCTCGACTAGAGCCTTCTTACTTGTTATACTTTGATACCGAAGGTCTCATAGTATATTGGTTTTGTGCAATGTCCGTCATGGTGTCCGTCCGTCTGTCCGTCTGTATGAACGCAATTTTTTCAACACCCGTAGAGCTAGAGACTTGAAACTTTGCAATTATGTTTGTCTATAGGCGCAACAGATAAAGTGTTAAGATCAGTGTGCCACGCCTACTAGGAGGCTGGGAAATCGATAAAATCGATAACTGAAAAGTTACCAAATTTTGCACGCAGATAGCTAGTCACGTCCCTCAAAAAACTTCATCAAAATTTTGGATGCCCCGCCCACTCCTTCCGCCCCCATCCTCCCTGCTCCTTGCAATTGGAAACGCCTATAGCTTTCACATTTTTTGGGCTAGAGCCAAAAAATTTTGAATCAAGATAGGTAATGATGTTCCCCAAAAATATGCATCACAATTTTGAATGTCTCGCCCCCTAATTCCGACCCATCCCCCTTCTCCTTGAAATTGGGAACGCATATAGTTTTCACATTTTTTGAGCTAGAGCCACTAAATTTTGTGTCAAGATAGGTAGTGAAGTTTTCCAACAAGCTGGATGGCACGCCCACCCAAGCTACCCGCCTTATAAAATTGGAATCGGCTATATCTCTAACAGTTTTTGAGCTAGAGCCACTAGTTCTTCTTATAATCCAAAATGAGCACTTGGTTATTAAATAAAAAACGTCAGTTCGTTATTTAAGAACAAAATACAAATTAAGAACATACCAAGAAAATAAGAACGAAAAAACGAGAACATTTTTTCTCAGTGTACTTAAGAAGTCATCTGCCTTAGCTACGAATTTCCAGGTATGGCTATTCCAAGTTTGGAGTCTCTAGTCGAATGAATAAGATCAGCCTTATACTATACCATGCGCGCGTGAAATGCAAAGTAGAGTATTATCGTTTGTGTAAATGGGCTAATCAAAGTTAATCTTTTATCATTTGTATTTGCTTCAGTTTGTTTTTAAATTAGTGACCGATTTTTAAAATTTTATTTTCTGTTCAATGTTGTTTTATGAACTTCCAGTTCAATGGTTATTGTCGCTTTACTCGTAGTCTCTATTCGCGCCAAATTCGTTGTTAGTAAAGGTTCATCGTTAAAAATTGAACGTTATGGATCCCGCAAGATATTTGAAATTAAGACCTACCTTTTATTGTTTTTCTGGCTTTTTCTGACGCTTGCACAGTGGAGCCTTGTTTGCTTCGTGTAAGTCTTATAAAGAAAAACTGACAATTAAAACTATGACATATAAAATGTTTTTTACTTTTAGCGCTGGTGGCAGGGATATTTTCTCTGAGTAGTACTCTGTTATCTTTATAACATTCTTTTTGTCATTTCTGCTCTTTGGTATCTTCTTTTTTTTGAGAAGCTGCGTTTTATCAAAGTTTTGGATTGCGTCATAAGCTTTATTATACATAGTGAGTAATCCGTGCTCAAACTTATTTAAATTGTTAAATATCCTTTCTTTTTAAGGTTGAGCTGAAAATTATTTCGCTGTTCCCTATAGTTGCTCAATGTTTTTGGATGGAACTTCTGAAGTTCTTTGCAATATGTTTTGTGCTTCTTTTTCTATTTATTTTCATTGGTACATTTCTGCCCAAGAAGGTTAGCCATTGGGCTATATTTCGTCTCTTATTTTAAATTTTTGTACTCTTATACCGAAGGTATCATAGTTTTATAGTCTTTTTTGCCATGTCCGTCATGGTGTTTGTCCGTCCGTCCGTATGAACGCAATTTTTTTCGACACCCGTAAATCTAGAGACTTAAAACTTTGCAATTATGATTGTTAATAGCCGGGTCACATAAAGTTTCAAGATTGGGATGCCACGCCTACTAGGAGGCTGGGAAATCGATAAAATCGATAACTCAAAACCGATAAAACCAAATATTTCTCACATTCTTACAGCTACAATTACCAAATTTTGCACGAAGATAGCTAGTTACGTCCTTCAAAAATCTGCATTAAAATTTTGGATGTCACGCCCACTCCTTCCGCCTGCGGCCATCCTGCTCTTTGAAAGTGGAAACACCTATAGCTTTCACAGTTTTAAGGCTAGAGCCACCAAACTTGGTGTCAAGAGAGGCAATGAAGTTTTCAAATAAACTGCTTAAAAAATTTGGACGCCCACTCCTGCCGCCTCCAGCTCCCGCCGTTTAAGAACTAGAAAGCCTGTATCTTCCACATTTTTTGAACTCACCAAATTTTGTATCAATATAGCCAATAAAATAGCCAAAAATAAGAATGCATGTATCTTTTACAGTTTTAAAGCTAGAGTCACAAAATTTGATGGGAAGACAGCTGGTAACAGATCCCAAAGATTTGCATAAAAAATTTGGATGCCACGCCCACCTCTGCCGCCCACCTTATACAATCTGAAACTCAATAATCTTTTATAAGTTTATAACTTTCAACTGGCAAGTTTTAGTGAAACCTTTCACACCGGAAACTGATCAAACGACTACCATGACAACACCCACTACCACTACCACAACCGGGTCGCCTACTACTACGACGACCACGCCGTTTAACACTAACACTACCACGACCACGCCGACTACTACGACCACGACAACGCCATCTAACACTACCACGACCACGCCATCTAACACTACTTCGATCACGCCGTTTACACTATTAAATGTTGGGGTTATCTAATGAGCGTGATATTGGTGGAAAAACTAAATAAAATCATTATCGGTTTCAACAAAAAAAAGCATAAGGGAAATTTTACCAAAATTGAAATAAATTTTAAAATTTCTGTGATTTCAACTTTTTAACAACAAAAATAATAAATTATATACAAAAAAAAATTTTTGTTTAGGGCCCAAATCCAGCTAATCATAAAAAATAGTTTTTGAAAAAATTCAAACATTTGATGTTTTTTTTGTCCTGTAAGTTAAAGAAGCTAAGTGATTCTAGCAGATAGAGCTACCAAAATTTTCATCAAAAAAATCGATTTAGACTCTACTGTTTTGCAACATTCAATAGAACGTATCTCAGGCAAAATTATTCATGTATTTGATACTAATATGCATTTCCGTTTGTTAGTTAATTTAAAAACAGATATGGAAACCTATGTTTTTAACATACAAAACTCCACAACGCTCCCCACCGGACTATCTGGTAAGAAATATATATTATCCAATTAACTCTGTTTTAAATTAATGTTTTTACTTATCCTTTTGTGTATCTTAGCCAAACTCGATGCTTTAACGGAAAAAATTGACTTACAGTCGAAAAAAATCGACGCCCTGCAAAGTATAGTGCATCAGCAGACCGGTAAGAAAAATATATTTTCCTATTAATTCTGTTTTAAATTTCTGTCTTTACTAATTCTTTCGTATATCTTAGGAAAAATCGAAGAGCTGGAACGTCGAGCACCGCGTCCTGAGCTAGCGCCGGACCCATCTTCTTTTGACCTGCAAAGTATAGTGCATCAGCAGACCGGTAAGAAAAATATATTTTCCTATTAATTCTGTTTTAAATTTCTGTCTTTACTAATTCTTTCGAAGAGCTGGAACGTCGAGCACCGCGTCCTGTGCTAGCGCCGGACCCATCTTATTTTGTGCCTTTTCGCCCGTTTGCGGTAGTTAACGAATTTTTAGAACTCGAAGAAGAGCTTCAGGACGTAGAGGTTATGAATAATGTTGTATGTATATTAATCTACACTGATTATTTTGGTTTTTAAAATTGTGAATTTGTTATACAGATTGCGGAACTGGCGCAGTCCGCGGAGGAGAACACCGCTGAATTTGTAAGATCGGCATGGCGTCGAATAATGACGGACGAGGTGGCCCAACTGTACTCTTGGATAGGGTCACGTGACAAAAAACCCGTGAAAGACCTTCGGGTTACTCACGCGATTCTGAGTAAGTATTATTATATGCATATACATATGCAATTACATTTTTAAAACTAATCAATATTCTCATTTATTTATTTCTAAAGCGGCGTACTCGGAAAAATTTGGACTAAGCTATGCGCACAAAATAACCAAAAGACATTTTGAGTATGCGCGGGAAAGGTACAATGCGAAGAAGAGAACAAGAGAAAACGAGTAAAAACGTAGTAGACGGACGGACACCATGACGGACATTGCACAAACCCAATATACTATGAGACCTTTGGTATCAGAGTATAAAAAGCGCCAAAGTTCAGAGTCGAGCTGAGCCATGTCCGTGGATGCGTCCAGGCCTTGACGCAACTCATCTAAGTCCTAGGCTGTGGATTAGGCCTACTGGGGATACCACGTTAAAAAAACGCACTGATAACTCTACCTCAATGGTGGTGTGGAAAAGAGTTTATTTTGCATCAGGTTGTCTCTATCAAGTTTAAGATATAGCCAATCCAAATATTTACTGTTATCTATCACCAGCTGTCTTCCTACCAAATTTGGCGACTCTAGCCCAAAAAATGTGGAAGATGCATGCATTCCGTTTCAAAAAGGCGGGGCTGGGCTGGTAGGCGGCAGGTGTAAGCGTGGAATCCAAATTTTGGATGCGAATTTGAGGGAAGTCACAAACTATCTTCCTACCAAGTTTGGCAACTCTAGCTGCTTAAATGTGGAACGTGGCTTCCTTTTCACTTAGCATATGTAAGCTGTGTACACCGAAAGAAATAATCAAGACCAACGTAGTCAAATCTCAGCCGGAATTCTCAAAACAGAAACCAAAACCAGAACGTTTTGTGTAAATCCGGAATTCTTGAAAATCCGTGGGATTGATTTAAGCCCGTGTTTCAGACTTAAACCAATCCCAAACAGGCAAAATTCAAGAACGATTCACGAACTTAATTTAAGCCCACTGGGTATTGAATTTAACCCAATCAATTGTTTCTTAGTTGAAGAACATTTTGAACATATGACAAAGAAGAACATTATTTAAATTTATTAATGGAAGAGAAGAAATTAAATTAAAAACCTTTACAACATTTTCTGTATTTACTTACCCGTGCCGGGATTCGAACCTGAGACCGCTCTATGTTGCGGCGGGTGCCTTACCCGTTGAGCCATTGCCATTCGCGTTGTATATGCAGCTTAACACTTACATATACAGCTCATGAACAAATATAAGCAGCAACAGCTAAGGCACCCGCTGCACAAAAACACGCGGTCGCAGGTTCGAGTCCCGATGCGGTAGATTAAACAAAATAATTATACCCCAAACCCATGAAATGGGTAAAAGGGGTATAATGTTTTTGTGCAAAAGTATGTAACAGGCAGAAGGAAGCATCTCCGACCCTATAAAGTATATATATTCTTGATCAGCATTAACATCCGAGTCGATATAGCCATGTCCCTCTGTCCGTCTGTCCGTATGTATGAACGCGTCGATCTCAGAGACAATAAGAGCTAGAGACTTCAGATTTTGCACATAAGCTCATCTAAGTCCTAGGCAGTACAAGTTTGTTTCCGATTTTCGATAACTATTTCCGTTTCCGATATACACATGTGATCGATAACATAAAAATATCGAATATCGAATATGTAAAAACGGGTGTTGAAATAATGGGTAACGATAGAACTTTTCTGAAAATTTCGTCCAAATCGGCTGATAAACACCAGAGATATCGAAGATTGAAGTTTAGTCACAGATGCATACAGACACTGACTGTGCGCGTTAAGTACAGGGTTCGGGGTATCTCCTAGTCGGGAAATCACGACTAGAGCCTTCTTACTTGTTTTTTTCTAATTTTTTAATGAAATTACATATATATATAAAAATTATTCTGGAGTATGTCAAAAAAGTTCTGTCTCAAAATTAACACTTGGTTTAAACAAATTATGAAAACGACTATCGCGACACGAATGTGTGGTAAATTCATTTTCTATCGGTAAATTTAAGTATTTTGGTCTTATATTGAGCTAAAATCGGATTGAAAATTGGTATTTAGTACGTTAGACTTCTATTTAAGTACGTCAGACTTGATTTAAGTTCATAAGCCCGAAATTCGTTCTTGAAATGTTATCCCGCTTTCCAGATTAAACTGACACCAAAATTCTCAAACGTTTTTGAATTGAGCAATCAGCTGCAGCAGCAACAAAAAACAAAATAAATGAAAAAACTCGATCTAGGAACACTTTGGGTGAGCGGTTTTATTTTTGTTTTTAAGCCGGAGTTCATGAAACAGGTTGTTGTGATTTGACTTTCGTGTGATAAATCTTTGCGCCACTTATTTGTAAGTCACCTGTAAGTTTAACGACACCTTAATTGTTAGCGTGAGTGCTCAAAACCTGATTATATTGACATGCCTGAGCCGTCAAACAAATGTATCTTCTTAGAGGCTTAATGTGTTTTAGATAAAGGGAACAAAACCAAAGTGTCAGAGAGGTTGTGGTTTTTACATATTTCTTGGAAGCAATTGGAGCAATTTTTATTATTGTCTGGCAAAATAATTTCTGCTACTTGATTTCTCTGTTTTCGACAATCTTGCTCTTTAATTTGCATATCATTCAGATTCTACTTCAACTGTGCTCAGAAATATTCGTCAGCCACTCCAAACAAATTTTCATCCCCAACTTCAACTCTTTTGTTTCCCCAAAATTCCCCTTTATCTATTGTGAGGTTTTCTGCTGCAGGTGGATTACTAGTTCCTCCACCTTGAGAGCCAGATTCATCAGGATCAAGCTTTCCACCATCGTCATCATCAGTGTTATACGAATGTGTGGTTTCTCCAGTTGTAGTTAAGCCAATTTTTGTGGACGTAAAAATTACGTCAGCTTCCGGTGTGAAAGGTTTTACCAAAATTTGCCAGTAAAATGTCATCCAATATATGATGAGAAAATCGTGAAATAGAATTAACGATCCCAGTAGGGCATCATTTAGACGCATCTCGGCAAATCGATTACCATGTATGGTTTGCGCATGATACATGACAAACTATGTGGAATATGAAAGGAGAAGCACGTTATTAACATCTGACTATTAAATGCAAACTTACGAGAAGTATAATTATGTTGATGGCTATCTCAACTACAAGATACGTATAGTCCATTTGTCTGAATAACACAAATCGTAAAAGTAGAAAGAAGACTGCGATAATAAGGAAAATAAATCCCACAATAAAAAGAATGGCCACATCCAAGGTAAAGTCAATCTGAATGAAAAAATTAATACTTTAATGTGAAAATAAGATACGAAATATATCCCAAATAGCTTACCTTCTTAGGAAGGCATGTACCAATCAAAATGAATAGCCAAAGAATCAGAAAACATATTGCATAGAACGGCAGAAGTTCCATCCAATAACATCGAGCAACTAAGGGGAACAGCGAAATAATTTGCAGCTCAACCTTAAAAAAAATAGAATATTTAACAATTTAATAAGTTTGAGCACGGTTTACTCACTATAATAAAGCTTATGATGAAATTCAAAACTTTGATGAAACGCAGCTTCTCACAAAAAAGGAAGATACCAAAGAGCAGAACTGACAGAAAGACAGTTACAAAATAAACATAGTAGTGCTTATAGAAAATGTCTCTGGCATCAGCGCTTCAAGTAAAGAACCTTTTTTATGTCATATTTTTCCTTGTCAGCATTTCTTTTTAAGACTTACTAGAAGCATATGAAGCACAACTGTGCAAGCGCCAGAAAAATCCAGACAAACAATAAAAGGTAGGTCTTAATGGCAAATATCTTGCGGGCAGCTCTGTACCGACGATAATTCTCGTAAGGATCCCTAGCAATCCATTTATCCATCTGTGATGATGTACCTTTACTAACATCGAATAGAGACTACGAGTACAACATGAAATTTTTAAAATAACATACAACATGTAATACAATTTAAAACAATCTGAAGCAAAGCACAAATGATAAACGGTTTACTTTGATTAGCCCATTTACACAAACGATAATACTCTACTTCGCATTTCACGCGCGCATGGAATAGTATAAGGCTGATCTTATTCATTCGACTAGAGACTCCAGACTTGGAAGAGCCAAATCTGGCTAAACGTAGCTTAGTCGCTGAGTATCCTAAGTCTATTTTTACCCATACAAATTACTTGCCTATATCGTTTCAGATCATAGCTACCTAAGAGACATTTAGCTTGCCTGAGTCCTGGGTCCTCGTCCAGCGCATTCAATATGTCCCGATATCCATCTTAGTGCTAGCCTTTTGTGTCATCCCAGAATTTTTAACATGGTTCGCATCTCACGAACTCCTTTTGACCTAATTTCAATACTACTGAGTGCCCTTATTGCTGCTTAACTATCGGATAATATGGCTATATCTCTATTCTGATAGTAACGCTTTAGATTACAGTCCACCCATCTTCCTCTTCATCTTGGAATATGCTTGTGTGCTTATGTTAACGACGACCTACAACACCAAGACCAAAGTCTTAATGAGGTGGGATCCATCAGGGTATTATTTTATGGTGTGTGGTTTCATTATCCGTTTTCGATATACATATGGAATCGATTTTTTCTTTATATATATTTTAACGTATATTATTATTATATTTATTATATTAACTAGATTCAATGCTTGTTGGTATCGGCCATACATTAAAGAACATTGATTCTTACTTATTTAACCATTTGTCTAAAGAGCTTTTTTGAAAACTGCCAATCATCCTCATGAATCAGCTAGAAAATGTAAGAAATTTAATTCAAATCATTAAATTTTCTGTATTAACTTACCTTGCTGGAGCTCGAACCTCAGATCGCGCGTGTTTATGCAACGGGTGCCTTAGCTGTTGAGCTAACTCCGAATACATTATGGTTTCAGCTGTATTGGTTATTCAACAATACCATTAAGAGCTCATGCATGCAGCCCAAAATATAACCAGCAATATAACTGCAGTCGTAATATGTTTGGAACTAGCTCAACAGCTAAGGCACCCGCCGCTTAAACATGCGATCTTATGTTCGAGTCCCGGCTCGGTAAGTTAGAACAAAATAATTTTTAATGGTTTATTATAATTTCTTATGAACAAATTTCCTTATTCTGGTGCATTTCAAAGAGGTTCTGTCGCGTACCAAGAAAAACTGTTCCGACAGTATGAACCAATGTTCTTATTATCAACCGATATGAAAAAACCTTTCTTACAATAAGAACCATAGTTTTTCTTATGATCCAAAATGAACACTTGGTTCTTAAATCAAAAACGTCAGTTCATTATTTAAGAACATTATTTAAGAACAAAATACAAATTAAGAACATACCAAGAAAATAAGAACGAAAAAACGAGAACATATTTTCTCAGTGTACTTAAGAAGTCATCTGCCTAAGCTACGAATGGCCAGATATGGCTATTCCAAGTTTGGAGTCTCTAGTCTAATCAATAATCAGCCTTATACTATAACATTCTACTGAATGTTGCAAAACAGTAGAGTCTAAATCGAATTTTTTGATGAAAATTTTGGTAGCTCCATCTGCTAGAATCATTTAGCTTCTTTAACTTACAGGACAAAAAAAACATCTAATATTTGAATTTTTTCAAAAAACTATTTTTTATGATTAGCTGGATTTGTGTCATAAAGTCTTGAACAATTGCTTCTTATTTTTCCAAAAATTGCATTGCATACCTTAAGGGGCTCCATACACATGTTAAATCAACTTGTGGGCTTATAGCTCACAACTGGTTTTAGCCTTGTGAGAATGGTATGTTGCCTTATAAACTGGTCGTATTTACTTCTGATAGTACTGCAAGGTACTTGAATTAGTCATGAAGTTTTTTTTTTTTTTTTTTATTATTTCTCTGCCCAACAAGAGCGAGATTATTTTGTGTGTTTCTAAATATTATACACTAAGAAAAAATGTTCTCGTTATTTTGTTCTTATTTTCCGATCTTATTTTCTTGGTATTGGTATTTGAGAACGGCGTTCTCAAAACATGTTCTTAATTTATATTTTGTTCTTAAATTATGAACAGATGTCTTGATTTAAGAACCAAGTGCTCATTTTGGACAAATAATAAGAACTTTGGTTCTTATTGTAAGAACAATTTGTTCTAATCGGTGGATATATTTGTAATGGTTTTTAAAAATAATTTCTTACATTTCTAGCTGATACATGAGAAAAACACGTAAGAAGATTCTAGTCGAGATTTCCCACTATACCCACCAAAAAGAACTAAGAAGAATCAAAGTAATAAAGAAAAATTTTTAAAAATTATTACATTAGCATACCCTCGAGAAAAACAAAAACCCCAGTCGAATACTTAACAACGCGTACAGTCACTGTCTGTATGAATCTGTGACCAAAACTTCAATCTTCTCGATATCTCTGGTGTTTCTCAACCGATTTCAATGAAATTTTCAGAAAAGTTATATCGTTACCCATTTTTCAAATCCCCATTTTTACATTTTCCAAATTCGAGATTTTTTTGTAATCGATCACATGTGTATATCGGAAACTATAATAGTTATCGATAATTTAAAACAAACTTGTTCCGCTCATGGTATAGGAGAACTTATATTCAAAATCTGAAGTCTCTTGCTCTTGTAGTCTCTGAGATCGACGCGTTCATACAGACAGACAGACGGACGGACAGACGGACGGACAGACGGACATGGCTATATCAACTCGGCTGTTGATGCTGATCAAGAATATATATACTTTATGGGGTCGGAGATGCTTCCTTCTGCCTGTTACATACTTTTGCACAAAACCATTATACCCCATTTACCCATTTTATGGGTTAGGGGTATAATAAAACTCTTTAAGCAAATAAATGGATGGTTAATGTACGACGCAACCGATACCGATATACTTGTTCTCACGCACGCACGCACTACTAATATAGTTAACCAATGGTCCAATGTTCTTACTTTTTCAAAATATTCTTAATTAAGAACCAATGGTATCATTTTATGAACGAACATTTCATTCATAAAACATGAACGGCGGTCCGTTCTTAATATAAGAAAATGGTTCTTAAAAGAAGAACATCCGTGCTTAGGCAAATTTCATGAACCGATGTTCTTGATTTTATATGGGGGGCGAACGGATTTTTCTCCGTGTGTATGAACTTTTTTTTTTAAATTGCTAAATATAATATATTTTGATCAACCATAAAAATTGGGAGTTTAGTCTTATATCTCGTTTTCCCAAAAAAATGCATCAAAATTTTGAATGCCACGCCCACTCATTCCGCCCCCATCCTCCCTGCTCCTTTAAATTCGAAACGCCTATTGTTTTTACTTTTTTGGGGCTAGAGCCACCAAATTTAGTGTCATGATAGGTAATGACGTTCCCCAAAAAATGCATCAATATTTTGAGCTTAAGTCACCAAATTTGGTAACATGATAGCTGGCGATGTTTACCACCCGGCCCACTCCTTTGCAAGCAGACTCCTTACCATCCGTTCTTTTACTGGTATCAAAGTATTCCGCAGTCAGTTGCGTCCGACTGCAACGTTTTCACTTGTTACTAATGCACTTACTCCCCTGAGTATAATTGAACGCCGACGACAATTGGCTTCAGGAAGTAACATGGTTGCCCTGAACAAGTGCATCGCCTAGTCAACCAGGTCACACACGGCTTCCAGCAAAAGCAGTACACTGTCGGCGTATTCCTCGACGTCAAACAAGCTTTCGACAAGGTGTCTCCTCCCCGCACCTTACTATGCCATCCTGAAATCTTTCATTACTGATCGAACCTTCGATGTAGCAGTGAAAGATTCTCGATTCAGCCTGTTACAGGTCCACGCAGGGGTTCCACAGGGAAAAGTGCTTGGACCCTTCTTTTACACTCTGTACACTGCTGACATGCCAGCCCCCGTCAACAACACGGAAGCTACTGCCCCTGCCAAGCTGCTCCTGGCCACTTACGCGGACGACACTGCCATGCTCGCTTCCCACCCGTCGCTACAAACCGCCTCCGAAGCAGTTCAGGATTGGCTGCATGCGATGGAGCGATGGTCTGCCACATGGAACATTGCCATTAATAGTGCGAAATCGGCCTGTGTGAACTTCACTCTTCGGCGAGGCGAAACGTTATTTGGTCTCACCTATGATGGTGGTACCATTAACTCTGTCAGCTCGCACTGCTACTTGGGTGTCCACCTGGGCAGAAAACTGATATGGAGAGCCCATATTACAGCAGTCAAAGCTAAGTGCCTGCAAAAGCTACAAAAGCTTGACTGGCTCCTGCGATCTAGCAAGCTGCAATTGTCAACCAAGACTCTGTTGATAAAAGCCATCCTAACGCCTACTTGGACTTATGCCATCCAGGTATGGGGCACTGCGTCTAGAAGCCGGCTCGACAGGCTAAGAGTCATACAAACACGTGCAGCTAGGCGTGCATCCGGGCTTCCCTGGTACGTGACCAGCAATGCCATCCAAAGGGACCTGAAACTTGTACTGGTCGGGGACCAGATCAACCACCACAGCAGCCGATACGCCGACAAGCTCGCGGTGCACCCAAACCCGTTGGCGTACAATCTTGCCGACCCTTTACCCCTCCGACGTCTGAAGAGAGTTCATCCCACCGATCTCCCTACACGTAGGATTTTCTAACATGTAAATTTTGTAAATATATTAGGTAAGGTTCCCTCTGTACCCATATTACCCTTTCCTTTACACGTTAGGTTAAGTTCAGAAGGCTCTGAACGCTTCCTGCGACATTATTAATAAAAAGGTTATTGGAAAAAAAAAGTATATCTATATCAAACAAATTTTAAAAAAGACTTGCTATTGACTTTCGAAAAAGCGACTTTACATGAAATTCGTTTTAAACAGGGAGCCACCAATCTTGGTAAGAAGATAAATGGAGAAATTTAAAAACATATGATTTAAAAATTTTGATGCCACACCCACCTCTGCCGCCCACCTTTTAAATTTGGAGTTGTTCAGTTATCTTCCACAGTTTTTGAGCTAAAGTCACCAAATTTGGGAACATAATAGCTGGCGATGTTTACCACCCCGTCCACGCCCGCACTCTTCCATTGCAAGCAGACTCCTTACCATCCGTTCTTTTACTGGTATCAAAGTATTCCGCAGTCGGTTGCGTCCGACTGCAACGTTTTCACTTGTTTTGGTGTATATTTATGATATGTACTATATACCAAGTTCTTCTTTAACAAAAAACTGTCTTCAGTCGTTTGTAATTGGTGACGCTATTTGCTTGTAGCCACCCATTGCTTTTTCCTCTTCTGTTCTATAAGTTTGCCTGGGCATCTTTTTTCCAAAAAACAAGGCCCGTTTCGTTGCAATTGAACGCATACTTTGTCAGTTAACCCTCTTTCTTCAAAAGCGTATTAGCATCGCTAACAAAACTCTCTGCTGCCTTAGCGTCTGAGCTTGCTGCTTCACTATGCCTTGCAGTCGTAAAAACGTTTCAGTCGGAATACTCTGATACCAGTAAAATAACGGATGGTAAGGAGTCTGCTCTTTGTGAGGATTTTGAAAAAAAAGTTAGAAGGCTCTAGTGGAGATTTCCCGACTAGGAGATACCCCGAACCCAATACTTAACGCGTACAGTCATATTCTGTATGCATCTGTGACTAAACTTCAATCTTCGATATCTCTACAGATTTTCATAATTTTGTAGCACGTTTCTAAAACGATATTCGATGTTTTATGTAATCGATCACATGTGTGTATCGGAAACGGAAATAGTTATCGAAAATCGGAAACAAACTTGTACTGCCTAGGACTTAGATGAGCTTATGTGCAAAATCTGAAGTCTCTAGCTTTTATAGTCTCTGAGATCGACGCGTTCATACAGACGGACGACAGACGGACGGACGGACAGAAAGACGGACATGGCTATATCGACTCGGCTGTTGATGCTGATCAAGAATATATATACTTTATAGGGTCGGAGATGCTTCCTTTTGCCTGTTAAATACTTTTGCACAAAAAGTGAAACGTGTCCTAAAAATATATACATCTGTAAAATCTCATCGATTAAGAAACACCAAAGATATCGAAGATTACAATTTATTCATCATAAAGGTATTTATATGCAGAAATACATTCAAACAATGACTGCTCGCGTAAGCTTTCCCGACTAAAGCCTTCTATCTTGTTTTATTTTATAGCTTTCAATATGCTATTATAAACTTGAAAAGTTTATATACATTTTGTGATGAAGTGTGTAACGCATCGCAAGCTGAGTTGATATAGCCACGTCCGTATGTCCGTCTGTTAGTATGTCAACTAATTTCTCAGTTTTAGAGCTATCGAGCTGAAACTTTGGGCAATATCTTCTTCTTTTAGTTGCGGTTAGATTGTATGTCAAAATCGGCCAGGTCGGACAACTATATCATATAGCTGCAATACATATACAAGACATTTGATATATTAATTTTGATCTATTAATTGAATTAAATAAGAACACACACAAAGTAAAAATAAATGTAACATATTATTATTGATGGAATGAATGATAGCTGTGAAAGATTCATCAGCTAACTTACTGTAACATCGACATTATTTTAAATATTTTCGCTTTTGGCCTTACTTCGATTTGATCTTGGGATTCATTTTCCAGCAATATCATTCTTTAAGAAATCGAGAGTTATACTCATAGCTGTTGTTTCAGAATTTGTTGTTGTGTCAAATCGTTGATTAGCATTCGGATAGTTATTAATGATGATTTCTGTTAAAAAAGGCAAATCATTGAATTTCTTAAAATTGTCTTATTTACTATTACTATTTCTATACTTTGATACCGAAGGTCTCATAGTATATTGGTTTTGTGCAATGTCCGCCATGGTGTCTGCCCGTCTGTCCGTATGAACGCAACTTTTTTCGACACCCGTAGAGCTAGAGACTTGAAACTTTGCGATTATGTTTGTCTATAGGCGAGACAGATAAAGTGTCAAGTTTGGGCTGCCACGCCTACTAGGAGGCTTCGAAATCGATAAAATCGATAGCTGAAAACCGATAAAACCATATATTTCTCACATTCCTGCAGCTAGAGTTACCAAACTTTGCACAAAGATAGCTAGTCACGTCCCTCAAAAAACTGCATCAAAGTTTTGGATGCCACGCCCACTCCTTCCGCCCCCATCCTCCCTGCTCCTTGAAATTGGAAACGCCTATAGTTTTCAAATTTTTTGGGCAAGAGCCACCAATTTTTGTGTCAAGATAGATATTGACGTTCCCCAAAGAAAATGCATCAAAATTTTGGATGCCACGCCCCCTGATTCCGCCCCCATCCCCCTTTTCTCCTTGAAATTGGAAACGCCTATAGATTTCACATGTTTTGATCTAGAGCCACCAAATTTTGTGTCAAGATAGGTAGTGAAGTTTTCCAACAAACTGCATCAAAAATTTGGATGCCACGCCCACACCCTCCGCCCCCCACCCCCGCCGTTTTTAAAACGGTTATGCGTGTATCTTCCACTTTTTTTGATTAAGAATTTACAAATTTGGTAGGAAGATATATGGTGACATCTACAAAAGATCTGCATCAAAAATTTGGATGGTGACAGTTAAAAACATTTGATTCAAAAATTTGGATGCCACACCCACCACTGCCGCCAATCTTATACTGTTATCAAAGTATTCCGCAGTCGGTTGCGTCCGACTGCAACGTTTTCACTGGTTTTTGCTTACGTTTGCCATCCATAAGATCTCCTCGATCATCCAGTGTTTTTGCACTATGTGTTCCGTTTGTTGCCCAATAAGTCGGCGTTAAATGTGCTCCGACAATTTGCCAGTAAAAAGAGAGCCAATAAATGATGAGAAAATCATGGAAAATGATCAAAGATGCAAGAAAAAAATCATGCAGACGCATCTCTGCAAAACGACGTCCGTGAATTGTTTGTGCATGGTACATGACAAACTAATTGTTGTACAGTATAATTATTAATCCAACACATAAAGTAATATGGATAGAGACTTACAAGAAGCAGTGTAAAGGAAATGGGAATCTGGACAAGTACATAGGCATATAGAGTCATCTCAAAAATGTGCAGACAAAGCATGAGGAAAAACAAAGCGACAAGCAAGAAGAGAAATGCCAAAATGAAAAGCAGTGCCACGTGTAGTGTCAGGTCCATCTAAGGGAGTAGGGCAGCATTTTAAATGTTGCATGGTTTCTAACTAATACTCACCTTTCTTGGCAATGCAATGCCTATTCCCACGCAGATAAATGTAAGAATGACACAAATGAAATAGTACAGCAGGACTTCCATCCAATAGGAGCGTGCGACAAGGGCGAATAGCGAAATAACTTGCAGTTCTACCTAGATGCAAGAGAGATAAGTTATTCTTAGTCGATTGTTCAAATACTCACAATTAGGATCGTTACAACTATGGCCACTGGCTTCTTGAAACGCATCTTCTCAACAAACAAAAACACGGCAAAGAGCACAATTGCAAGCAGAAATAAGGCAATGCTGATACTATAGTATTGAAGGAATACAATTCTAATGCCTGTACTGTAAAAAGGACAGTATAAGAGTTAACTGTTCAAAGCCAAATAATAAACACACTTACACAACACTGACAATCATCCATTGTATGAGGGCAAGGAAAAGCCAAGCGATCAACAACAAGTAGGTTTTTATTGAAAACTTTTTACGAGCCTTCTTGTATTCGTTGTAGATATCATCCATGGAGTTCATTGTGTTCTTGAACCGAGAGTGAGTATCGGTTTATTCACTTAGATTTAGGTAGCATTTTTCTTATTGAAAGCTTAAAATCAAAGCATACTTAGCTAAGATATTTTAAACGTTATGACTTTTCGTCATACACCAGCTAATCGAAAGCTATCACAACACCGCTGAAAGACTTTCTAATAGTGCAATTGAAGCATTGACCAAAAGAGAAGCGAGGCAGACATAAGCAGCCAAGCAGCTAACGCTTTTAGCAAACAAAAATAAAAAAACAGATTCACAAGAAAAAACTAACAACAAAAAAAGTTAAATGCAGCAAACTGATTTACGCTTGTTGGCAAATTTGAGTAAGTGAGGTGATGAAAAATAAAATGAGAAAAAACACGGCCAAAGCTGTCAACGCCAAGTGTTAAAAATGTCAAATGAATAATGTTAGAGCAGCAACAACAAAGCAACAAACAAACAAACAAGCACTCTAATGAGCTGCCTGGCAAATGCAATGTAAACTCAAAACTTGAACCTCGTTCACAGCTCTCGATCTGTCAGTGCAAAAGTTTTCCACAAGGCGTACGCAAACAACCAAAGCAAACCTACCACCACCCCCTAACTGCTCCCTCATTGAAGCCGAATTTGCATACAAAAACCGAACCGAAGCCAAGTCAAAAGCTAATGCCAGTCGCAAGCTGCGTTTTCACACGGGACGTATGCGCAACGCAGATAGACTGACAAGCAGAGCGATAGAGAGTGAGGGGTTGGGTGTGTGGAACGGAGCCGGCAGTCAACAGACAACAAAAAGAAACATTTAGCGACACATTTGGCATATCAAAATCTGGTTGCCCCCAGGTCCGTCATTAAACGTCATGCGGTATTTAAAATCAGCTGCCGTGTGCGTCGTTTATTAACTCCCAAAACTGACTACGCACTAAATACACACATATGTACGTATGTATATATGTATGCACTTGTGTATATACCTGCTACTAAGTAAATATATAGTTGTCGTGCTCGATTTGGTTTCCATCTCGCTGTCTATCTGACTGGCATGCAAAATTAATTACGAGCAAAATATATTTACGATGCTGACGACGTTGATGTTGGATTTGTCGCCTCTGCCTTTGCTGAGCTTCTTCTTCTTCTTCTTCAAAACGCGCGCGTTGCGCCAGCCATAAAAGTTTTACGCTTTAGCCCTAACCGAATTTAGAGGCAGAGCATGACAGAGTCAGGCCTCAGCTTAGATACATTTGCGGCAGAGGGCCATAAAACTTGAAGCAGCACGCTGACATTTTTGGTGCCTGCATTGCAGTGTTGCGGTTCTCGCTGCACTTTTTACGAGCTTCTGCACTACGTTCGTGGTTGGCTGTTTGGCTGGCCCAAAGTCTGCCTTAACAAAAGGGTGTTGGACACCCAAAAACACAATCTCAGCGAACCCAGTCGAAGGTGCGAAATGAAATTTTAATCAGCCGTGGCTCGTGTTTATGATTCTGGCTGTAAAACTGAAGCTCCTTCTGCTGCAACCATTTGATAAGTAAATCTTTGCAATTTATTTAGAAGTGTAGTATGTGGAAGGAAACAGCATATAGTTTAAAAAGTGAATGTTTACAACTGAACTTCGTTTTTCGATCAATATCTGACTGATTTTATACAACTTAAATGTCAAAAATTAAGTATTAATCTTCTTCTTTTTTTTGTGTGTTATTTAATGTGTTGTCCCATTGAGTTAGGAAAGGAGAACAGTCTGTTATAAACATGAAATGAGTTGAAAGATATAAAAAAATTGTAGAAATGATTTAATTATAATAAAGTTTATTGAACTTCGTAAGATAGCCCAAAAGGTACCTTAAGGATTTTAAGCAACACAATTGTATAATTGTATCAAAAATGATATAACATAGTCTATAGAGATAGACATACAAAAACGTGACTTAGGTCAGGGTTGCAACCCAACCGGTTGGGTTGATGCAAGACAAACAACACTGATTTGCCTTGGTCACAAAAAGTAACTCATGCCAGCTAGTTGTTTGGTTAAGTCAAATGCAAATAATAGAGCGGGGGAGGTTACTCACACGATGCCGAGATAAGGACCACACCGAGCCGGCCTAGACCACGTGATAAGGCTGAAAGAGAGAAGAGTATAAAATGCCGCTGGGCAAGTTCAAAGGGCCGTTGCGACGATGAGACAGCGTCGTCACATCATCAAACAAACAAAGTGAGCAACAAATTAGAAGCAGCAAGAACTACCAAGAAATTCCCTGGGATAAGGCTAGATGTGAGGTGGATGCCGTCAACGCTTGCGTCATCAAATTTGTTGCTGGTGGCTGGGTTATCAACGCCAGTCGAATTCGACAGCTGATAAGCCCGGAGACCTGTGGAAACTGAGTTGAGCTGTGTGTGAGTCATCTGCCTCAGACTAAGGCAAAGCCAAGAATGGAACGTGACCTGGCACTTTGGTGACATTCCATAATCGCTTAGTTTTTCCTGCAGCGCATTTTCATTCTTTGTCCTTATCAATTTAACGACTTCCTTTGGCTGGCACTCTAGCTCACTTTTACCTCGACTTTGGACCACCGGCTAACTGCAATTAGCCTGATTTCCCATATTTGAATCGTTGACCGTTGCTCGCTTCGGTATCTTTATCTAAGTTAATTGATATTTATTGCTGCTACACGTTTCGAGAGAACTTTTCTCTTGAATTTGTGATGGTTGTTTTAGCTAAAGTTTTATGTTGATGTTAACCATTAGAAAAAGTCTAAGAAAATCTGTGACTCACTTAATGGACGTTGAACTTATATATATTTAAATAAACAAAACTTTAAAAATCACAGATAAAAATAGGTTTATGAAATTGTATTTACCTACAAACAGCATAATGCAACTACAGGAAGGGATGGAAGTTTCCATATCTCGTTTACATTGCGTTCGTCAGCTGTCCGTGTTTCTGAGTTACATATGTCATGTATGTGCTATCATATTTCCAATACATGGATACTGAAATAACCATGAGGAAGCAGTTTTTTTTTTTTACGAAACAAGGCAGCACTTAAGAAGTTTTCCTCCAAAGAATAAAACATGGCAGGAATGTATCGAAAATTAACAATCGCTGTTGTCTTGATTTATGAATGAGTTTGTTGTCAGGACATTTTCTACAACATGATGCGCTACTTTTTCAAGGAGCTACGCAGGAAAATATTATTGATGTTTCTATGTTGAGCGACTACTTAAAAGTAAATAAATATAAAAGGAAATTACAATCTTGTTTGCAAAGGAAATGCGTTGGCATGAGTTGTAAAAAACCAGCAGATATGATATGTCATTGACAGGCGACTACTGTTGGGTAAACAATATGAAGGGTTGCTTAAATAGATAGAAAACGAAAGGAATTGTATATATCATAAATTAACTAAAAGTGAGTAAAGTTATGAGAGGCAATTTCAAGGCTAAAACTACCTGCAAGGCAGGATTCCTTTAAGGACTAGTTTTGGGCACCGCAGGAGCAGCAGCAATATCGACTTGAGAGAGACTTCAGTCCAAATTTATGACATCAACGATAGTGCACACTTTTTCAAAGCAGCAGGCAAATTTCCTTGTAAAAACTCAATAATTTTGCACAAAGTTGAAGTTGCTTAAAAATTCCAAGAATAGATTGAAGACCATAATTATGCTCACGCTTGCCATTTTACAGTCTCTTTACTGGCAAACAAAACCCAGCCTTGTGACAGACGCACGCAAAAGGGCAGTACAAAAGCCTGGAGTTTGGGATGAGACAATGCGTCAGGGATGGGTAGGAATGCGAGAATACCGCTACCTGAGTCTAACATCTCTGTTGTCCTTGGCTCTGTCTAAGAATTCAGTTAAGGACCAATGTCAATGTCGAAGGCTGCCTTGTTCTGGTGCTGACAAATCAGCAGGCGAATTCAGAATTTATGAATAGGCAGACTGAGCTCTTTGGCTCAGGATGTGGTCTCTGAGCCTGTGCCACTGATCGCTTCATTATGGAGTAGGACATGTCAGTTAAAAATGTTGCAACTGCTCACTTCCTGTGGCGACTCACAGATCCATCAAAAGGGAGAACAGAACTGATAAATCAATTTGTCGTCTTCTTAATGTTCAGGCACACAAATATTTTTATTGATGCTCCCAAAGTCACAGCTAAAAGCGGCTCAAAAATGTTTGTTGTCGTCTCAAATTTAATGCCTCGCACTGTAATTTAGATTGATGGCCCCCTTCGGACAGAGCTCCAAAGGCCAAGCGAAAGTGCCTGCGGACAAATTTGCACAGTCCTTGAGGAAACCTAGCCTCTTTATTTTTTTTTTTGCTAATTTTATGACTAGTTCGTGACTGCAACTATGAGTGTACTAGAAGAGAGTCCATGTGCTAACCTGTTACGCCCGCCGCATGTAGACATTAAATTGGCTTTCCACGACACTTAAACTCGCGTCTGCCACGCTTGCCACCAATGGCCAGCCATTTGGTTGCAGGTAAATACAATTTGTACGTGCCCACGCGTCCCGTCAACAGTTTTTCCTTTTCTTATTTTCTCTCCCAGTTTCGAGTGCCTTCGCACGTTGTTTTTTCCAGAAAATTAGTTTAAAAGCATCATAAAATAATTTTCGTGTGCGCGTTGAACATTTTATTTTTTTTGCGTTCGCATTTGGCGTTTTATTGCTGGGCAGGTTGAATGGCTTTTAACTTACTGTTCATACCCTGCAAACCCTAAACTTGAAATGTTTTTGCAGCATAGTAAAATGTTTTTTTAGGGTATTTTATTGTTGGGCACTGTTGGGATTGGTTTCCCATGCTTGTTATTTAACGTGCAGGTGTGTAAATGGATTTGGACTACTACATAAAGGACGGTTAGATAGCCCACAGTCATTGTCATCATCACATCATCATGAACATCAACATCAACATCGTTGGCATCAACAGAATTTGGCAATTCTGTTTTTCAAATGACTCGTTGCATGGGCATCATAAAAGACCCAGAGCCAAATTAGATTTATGCGTTTTGGGAGATATTTACAGTTTTATGGCGGTCAGTGGAGGTCGGTTAAAAATCAAATGGTTCAAATGGGGGTCAGTAAATGGTAATTAGAGATACAATTTATGTGCAGTATCCTAGGAATATTTAAAGCAATTACAAGTCTCAGTCAGCAAATTGAATTCAGAGATTATTTAAATGACCAAATCAAATGGTATTTATTTAAAGAAACTTGGATATTTTAGTCGTATATATACGTTTTTCACTATTTGAATGTTTATTTTCTTGACTTAAACCATTACTCACCGAATTAACGTCCAAAGATGATATGCATTTCCTAATTCTTATCTTAGTTCCATTTACACATGTGTGAATCATATCTTTGGAATTTGCATTTATTTCACCCAAATACTAAATCGCTAGCTATTTTATGTGTGAATCATATCGAGATAATGTTATCTTAGTCTGTGATTGTGTTCCCATGCAACTTGTTCGTTTTCTCTGACCCATCTTAAAGAGTTTAAAATATGTAACATTTATTTCTGATAATTCAGATTACCCAGTTCTTTAAACGCGACTTGCTTCTTAAAGCATTGTTGTATTTTATCTGTGTAATCCAAACCATAATGCACTTAAGCAGCACTTTTCCACCCACATGAATCCTTAAGATACAAATAACTGCAAGTTCATTCATTCATGTAAGTAAAGTATAAAGAACATAAAAGTAAGAGAGTGAGAAACAGGAGAACATCTTGTAATTTGAGCAATTTGTTTTCATAAATTGCGCTGCCAGCAACCTTCCTCTGCCTTATACAATATGAGGACAGTGCGCCGGCCAGTGAATAAGTAGTATCTTGTATCTGGTATCTTATACTGCGTCGATGCTGTCTGTTTGTCTGTTTTCGTAGGAATTACGCTAAAAAAAATATGTTAAGAATCTCTTTTTCTTGAGTTGAGCGTGTGTGGAAGTGGATTTATGTGGCCGCATGTTATTTCTGCTTTTAGCAGCACATCCTCTAAAAACAATCACAGATCCTTGACAAACAACCACTTGCCTGAAAAAAAAAATACTTGCAAGCGGTTGAGGCGTCAACTTTTTAAGTGCTCTTTTTCTCCTACCCTGCCCTCTGTCAGTATTCTTTGTAATGGTTTTAATAACAATTTGCGGCAAATGTGACCAGGTTTCTTACACTTATGTTTTGTGTAAATATAATTTCTTTAATTGGATTTTTTCGTCATAGCACGGCAAGCACGAGCATTAAAAGTGCCGCTAAAAATAAGTTCGCCAGTTGGCGGCGTCGGTGTGAACTTAAAACTCAGTCACCAACAAAAACTATGCAGACAGCCAGACAGTCAGCTGGACAGACAACCAGGCAGCTGGTAAAACCCGTTAAAATAGCACCAAAAAAAAAAAACAGCGCAACTTGTGACTTGTGACTTGTGAATCAGCCATATAAACTGCGACATACGCTACAGCTAAGCTACGTCAATAATTAAAGGAATTAATATGCATCTCAATTGAGTAATAAGTTAAAAGCACACTATAGAGTAAGAACCTAAAACAAATTGATATTCTATACATAAATAAAATAAGTAAACTAATTATAATAATTATAGAATAATTTCTACTAGCACACCAAATTAAATGTTCTTAAACTCTTCGCGTTAGGAACTAGAAACTCAAAATAGAAATAAATATGTTATTTAGTATCTCGTGAACTAAATTTATATTGCCTCAAGGCGATTCTCAGAGCTTGGAGCAGCGTATACGTATACGTAATATGTTGAACAAATGTTAGTGACAGGCGACAGCGCGACACGCTGTCTAACAATTTTAATTTTCAATTTAAACAGCGACGTCAGTCGGGGAAGGAGCCAGGGAAAGAGACTGAGACAGAGTTGGAGTCGGTGTCGGAGACAGAGACGAGGCTTGAGCCACGTCCAGTTTTTATCCGGCCCGTTTAACTGGGTCACTGGTGTCAATCGTTAGCTGCTGCTGCTGCTGTTGTTCTGCTTGTTGTCGTTGTTCTTGTTGCTGTTGTTGTCAACTTAATTATGTCGCAATTGCTTTGAAGTCGACTTTTGCAAATGTAAACCAACAGCAGGTGGCATTGCTCCATGGTCTTGTGCTCCGCGGTCCACGGTCCACGGTCCACGGTCCGAGGTTCGGTGGTCCACACAGCCATTTGAAATTGCGCTTTATTCAATTTTTATGCCCCTTCCTCCTTCTCTGCGTTGTGCCCTTTTTTTTAGTACTTGCAACATCGTTGTCACCACTTTAATTGGATTTGCCCCGCTGACGCGTGGCTTTTGTCTTTGTCTTTGGCATTAGCTTTGCCCTCCCCTCCAGCTCTGGCTAGTTTCCCTAGTCGTCATCGTCATCATCATCATCGTCATTTGCCATTCCCTGTGGCAGCAGCTAAAAAGCTGCAGCGCATTACAAATTGGTTTTGTTATTGGCTTAATTGAATTGTTGCAGATTGGGCTTTAAATACGCGACTGCCCCATTTTCAACGACACCAGCAACTTGTGTTGTTGTTGTTGTTGTATCTCGCTGTATATACGTATATATACTAATTTTCATAAGGTAGCATCAACAACTTGGCATGCAATTAATTGTAGGTTGTCATGCTTCCAACTACAGCAACTGTAATGGACAGATGGATGGCTGGGTGGATGGATGGTTGGATGGATGTACTTACATGTGTATGAATGGAATGGGTGCGAGCTGTCGTTGTGGACTCCAAGGCATATAAGTCATACAATTAGAGTAGTGAAGTGCTGCGTGTGTTCCAAGTGTTGTAGAAGTAGCTGAAGCCTGTTAACCTCATTAGAAATGCAAATTATGCAGGTTTTTTTTTAGAGATGAGGCTCTAAAATGAAATTAAATATATATTTAACTAGTGGGATGCAGCTTTACTCTACATCGAATTAAAATTGTTTGTGTATTTGTACTAACCTTAACGAGTCTTGTTGTTATGCCCCATTTACCTTAGCCAAAAGCAAACGCCTTGTAATGCTACTGTCGCCAGTCTGATGATTGTTACCCCGCCCCCACCACTGTGTGCTCCACAAAAAAAACCGATTTCATTGTTTGCATGCAACGTTGACGAGGCAGAAAGAAATGTCAACAAAAGAAAAATAAATATGTAGCTCCGCCTGGGACTCGAATTGGAACTGATTGACACCAAGATGCACACGGAGCGGGCAATATTATTATGGTACAATGTAACACTCGAAAACTAATGCGCTTATCAGTGAAAATTGATCGGGTCTCCATCGTCTACAACTACAATGAATGCAGGTGATTGTTGCTTGAAGTAAGTATGTGGAAATAATTAACATGTACTTTCGATTTCGTGACTTGAGGCCTGCAGAGACCGAAAGAAACTTTTCTTGTACCTTTTCTAAAACTCCCTCTCTCGAGTACAATCAATAACATTTGTAATGTCAATAATGACAAGCCCGACAAGCAGTCGGGGCAGTTCTCGAAATTGAAAGTTTATGGCTGATGGCTGATGGCTTGATGAATTGATGAATTACCCAACCAGAAAGCCAAACCAAGTCCAAGCACCTTGCATATCATTTTACGGTTCCCCCGTCCGTGGAGCGATAAGAACACGACGATAAGCCATACAGTCTGTCTGATTTCCCAATGCACGACAAGCGTTCGGAATCAATCATAAAATGCATTTATTGATGGTACGAACAGTCAGAACAGTCGGAGCACGCCAATTGAGGTCGTCTGTCGCTGTTGTTTGGCGCCAAGTGCGAAATTAGGGTTAATTGAGTTGCTTTCTACACACTTTCTACACACAATGACTGAAAAACGAAAAACGAAAAACAATTCATTAAGACTTTGATTACACAATCAGGTTCTAATGGAGAGCACGTGTTCATCTTGCGAATCAGATTTTAGAAACTTGTTTCGCACATTAAAGTTCAATGACTAGCATAATTCACACGTGGACTAAAGCCATAATTAGCACCTAAGTTTGTGGTTAAATAAATAGTTGAAATTATGTATAGCTATCAAAAAAAACAAACGAAAACCAGTTGCATATCGTTTTTGCCATACACAATCGTCTAATCGATGCATAGTTAATAGGATAATATCAGACAATGTCTAAATAATCCGCTTATCGTTTAGATTTATAGCACGACTGCTGTTAACATTTGTAATTAATCGTGTACACATTTGCATAGTTTTAAACCTGGCTAACAATTCCAGCATTTCCTTATTTCTTAGAGCTGCTTGTCAGATATTAATGATCAATGCCTAATCAATTCAATTTGGTAGCTACTGCCTGTGTGTATACTATATACATATATGTATGTTAATGTCATCAATTGTTCATTTATTGATATATGTATAGTAAAAATAGATCTTTTGTTTAAACTTATTTTTGATCTGCAGTTAAACCTATTGTTAATTTTAACAATGAAATTGTTGTCACTGCATTATATTGTTTTTATTTTATTTTTCATTTATTTTTATTAGAGTTAAGTAAGGTTACTTTCCTGTGCTGGTTAAATAAAAAACATAGAAAACATTTAATAACACTTTTGATGTCGGAATGCTTGATTATCTTCGATAAGTGCTACACATAGATTAGTAGTTGCTATTGCTTGTTCAGGTTCTGATAAGTTTGAAACGGAACATAATCTACGCAATGGTTAATGTAGCATTACGACATTTTCACCTCTGCCACAAAACGATCACACAAATTGCCCAAGCAATCAAAGCTTAGCTGCACCTATAAAACAACAACAATAGCACAGCAATAACAGCCATATAAAGCCACTTAGCTGACTAGAATGTCGAAGAAAAAATATGTGTATATATTTATGCTTGAGTGCTAATAATGTTCAATGAATGGTTATAGTAGTATTGAGGAATCTCTGAAGCGATAAAAATAAATAAAATAAAATTGTTGAAAACTATGACAGACGACGGGCAACGGCGAAGACGACAATAAAAGTGAAATAACATCGCAAGTACTATATACAGATACAACAGATATATGTAGATACTTGTAGAAGAGGAGAGGAGTGGAGTTAACTGGCCAAGCGCAACGAACTTGAAGCTAAGAACGCTCCCCAAGATTATCTGAGGCGGGCAAAACCATAAACAAATAAGGAAAAATATTCAATCCGAACAACGACAACGTTCTTAGTGGGTATGTGTGTGTGTGTGTGTGTGTGTGTGTGTGTACAGCTGCGGTTCATTGACATTGAATGGGTTGACAGTTGGGGTAGTTACGTATGTTTATAACGCGGGTTGGAGACTTTTTGTTTTTGTTTTTTTGCTGTTGCTGTTGAGCAACTGCGTTTTTAATTGTGCATGCAATAAAAGCGGTACTCAAAATGCACTTGTTAGACAGACAGATACACACACACACACACACACAAACAGTGGGAATCATCATGAGGAAAAAACATAATAGGGACTAGGACTAGTCACAGGACCAAACAGACCTGAGACTAGGCTACTTTTTGTTGTCGCTCCGAGAGCTACGAATTCAAAAGACAAAGACAATGCAAGAACGGGGGGCATGAGGCATGCTACAACGCGGAACCTTGAGGGTTGCATGACCTATATCACAGATTAGAGACACAGCCTAGGCAATCCAATCCAAGCCAAGGCACGGCACGACTTCGAAGACGCTGACGACAACAACTTTCCCAGGGCATCTCACGGGCATGTCTCGGTCCATATGACAAATGTTTCACATCACTGCATTCTTGCAACAACGGCAATTACCTGCCTATGCAGAGTTCTTGTTGCTGTCATTATTATTATTATTGTTGTTCTTCTTCTTAGATCCCCTCCCGGCGTCACAGCTCAGTTGGTTGTCCGTAACGTCTTGCTGAGCTTGCCGGGGTCAGGGAACAAGTGCTTCCAGTTAACAGTGCCTGGCAGGACGTCCTCTGACTTTATGGCTCACAGTCCACCACAGGAGATATATGTACATATAGCGATGCTGTGCAAAGTGTTCCTAGATCGAGTTTTTTTTTTGTTGCTGCTGCAGCTGATTGCTCAATTAGGGTGTGAGAAATGCATTCGATTTTCACATGTGCAAAACTACTCAATTGACGGCTTAATTCCGATGGAAAGAAAACATATAGTACACAAATTACATATGCTAAGTGAAAAGGAAGCCACGCTGAGTTCCTAAGTGCCACAAAAAGTAATGGTTGTAAGAGGTTCGACTTTGTCGTTGAGGAAGTGAAAGTACAAATATTTATTATTTTATTAAGAAAAAAAGTAGCTTAGGCAATTGTTTAAAACAATTCAATTAAGATTTAAATCAATGCTTCTGCTTGCCATTTGCATATTAGCAGCTATTGTATTTAAAATGCATTTTATTATTTGTATATGAGCGAAACAATGCAGCCGATTAATTGCCAGTTTCCAATGAATGCGGCAGGTTTGTAACTAAATATATGAATACCCATATAATTACGGCTGCATTCTTGGCATAACTGGTAAGGCAGCTTTTAAGGGGAAAATCAAATTTGGAGCAGAATGCAAGCATTTGGCTTCAGAAGGTCAGAGCGTTTAGTCTTAGGAATGAAATGGGTTGTTCAAGATCAAATTTAAGCCGATTTATGAATGTCAGAAGCGTTTGACAAGCCTCCAAAAAAGTATATCTAAGAAAAAATAAAATTAATAAACTATGTTAAGTTTTAAATCGTTTCAGTGCATTATGCAAAGCAGCGCATCGACATTTGAGTTGGAATCGAAATTGGAATTGGACTTGGACCCCATAGCCGGTGAAAAATTAAGCGGCTTTATCAGTGCCATCACCCGCATGCCAAGCCCCAAGAAGAAGAAGAAGGAGAAGCAACGAACTGACCGTGGACTCATTAATTTTTTGTGGAGCTCACACAGCACACACAGTAGTCGGCATTGAATACAAAGCCAGAATGCAGAATGCCCTAAATGGCTCATTAGGGTCTTAAATTAAAGCTACTTGGAGGCAAGTCGGTCAAACTGGGGCAACCAAAGGGTCAGCCAGAAGCCAAAAGAAAGCGACCAAAGACAGCGGCTAGAAGAACTTAAAACTTGGCTCACCTAATTAGCTGGCCATTGTCTTACTGTACTATGTGTGTGTGTGTGTGTGTGTGTGTGGACAGTTGGGCAGAAATTATTGCAAGAGAAGTACAGAGGGTACGTTAATAGGTACGGTCTGCGGATAACCGCAAATTCCACAACGAATTGAGGAGGAATAAAGAAAAAAAAAACGTCATCAACTGTGACACAAGAATTGCTAATCTGCCCCTCGTAATAGACAATCGTCTGGGTCCAGGGAGGGCAAAAAGCAGCCTCATCATCATCATCGTCGTTTCTTTTGCTGCTGATTCATTTCGCTCGTTTCGAGGAGAGAGATTAGCCGATCATGATAAGAATGTTCTTTTGTGCAGTCGAGATGAGCTCATCAAGCGAGAAACCCTTTTATAAATTGCAGTGAAATTTATCATAGACGAACCTCGTTGAAAAGCAATTTCGATGCTCTATGAGAAACTGATCTTATCCGGGCTTTGTTGTGAGTGCATGCGATGAGTACAAACATTTGTGATTTCTTATCGCCAGCCTAATGAAAAATGGCAACTAAAAATTCTGTTAATAGCCAATAATCACTGTTGATTTATGGTCATCATTTATTATTATCCTTCGCTCAGAAATAAGTAGTGGCAAAGTGCTATTCCTTATTGCAAATTAAAGAAAAATTCATCAATTTTCAAAAATGAGCAAGTCTTGCATTCTGTGCTCTGTACCAGTTTCATCTTCCACCAGGTGAATGCATAATAAGTTAAGTTTCCGCTGTGCGCCCACAAATTGCTCTCAAGTCCCGAAATAAGATATCTGCACGTCTTTGTAATTTAAAACTCCACAAAAAAAAAAAAAAAAAAATTACAAAAACTAAAAAAGCAACAACAAAACGAGAAATGGTCTCAGGCCCCGAAAGAGCAATACACACACACACACACACACACTCACACATTATCCTACAGCAATAATTTCTTTTCTCATCCAGGCGGGCGAACAATACAAATGTAGAGATATGTCATTTGCCAGGCAAAACGAAATCGAAGAACACAGAAACAGAAACAGAACAGAAATGAAGATCGATGCTCCATAACAGTACGACTGGGACAAGAACTGGAATTGGGCAGGCAGGCAGGCTGGCAGGCTGGCAGGCAGTCGGGGCAACATGTGCGCCGCTTTGTAACGCCAATTATGGGCCCATAATTCGAAGGCATTGTCTGGCGCACAAAAGACGAACTGAGCGAGTATTACACGAAACGAAATGAAGAAGAAGCAGATTATTCCCAAACTCACACACACACACACACACACACACGAACAACAAAGTATTTGTAGTCTCAGGTTTTTAGCGATGCGTAACCAAGCGGCAAATGAGTTAAAGCCGCTTTGCTGAGCTCATTGAGCATCAGGTAGAGCGCTCTCACTCTCACTCTCTCTTCTCGATCAGTCGCTCTCTTGAGTGGAGTTACCAGAGCGCTCAACGATCGAGCCGAGTTGCCTTCGGCTGTGTATTGCGTGCTGAGCGCTAATCAGTTTGTTTGCAGACGTAGCCACCGCCGGACGTGTGTGTGCAGCGCCGATAGCTAAAAATTAACCAGAATAAAGACAGAGATACAGATACAGATACAGATACGGTGATACAGTGAAAGTGTGCCGCTTAACAAAAGATACTCAGCAGTGTAATACTACTCGTAATTTTATCTGAGAACCCACGATATAAGCATATAAAGCTAAAATGGAGGGCCTGCCACGCGCATTAAACTACGAGCTGTCGCACGATTTGCATTTCGATCATTTCGGAGGCGCCGCACAACAGATTCTAGAGAACGGCAAGAACGTTGCCGCCGAAGCCTCAACGCCCACAATCAGCACACTGGATGTGCTAGCCAATAGTGATTTTCTGCAAAAGATTGGAGCAACAATCTTCAACTCCATACAACTGAAGCATCAGAAGTTGAGCGAAGCCAGCAGCGCACACAATTCCAATTCCAGTGAAGCACTGAGCATGGACTTCGACTTTGCCACAAATCATGTGGTGCTGGACAGCAGCAGCGTCGATCAACTGCAACAGCAGCTGGAGTACGACAAGTTCATGAACGAGGTGTGGATCGGCATTGTCTTCACTCTAATCCTGATCTCCATGGTCTTCTGCATATGCTCCTGCTTCCTCTACCATCAGTTTCGCACCTGGAAGCGCAATTGTAAGTAAACACAATAATAAGGTATTTCAAAGATTGATAGGGTAATGGGGCTAATAATAAATAATGCTCGATTAGCTCTTATCAAAGATACCTTCAGGTTTTTCCCGCTTTCGATTACGTGCTAAAATATTAAGCAATACTTCTAAACTAACCTCCGCCACCCCTCTCCCAACCCTTTGTGATGAATGAATCAGAGAGAAACACTTATGAAGGAGAATTATCTTTGTGCTGATAACAAATAGATTAATGTTAAGCTTAGCTGTAAAATCACTATTTCCAGTAATTATTTTACAACTAGAATTCTATTTATTGCTGCACTGAACTTGATTGAACTCGGTCAAAGCTAATGCCGGTAATTATTCACCAGTTGAAACACGAAATGTTGCTATTTTTTAATGATAGGTTTCACATTCTAAGTACTCCAAAAGACTTTACGTGTTGTTCTAGTTTTTTTCTTCTCTCTTTTTTTTTGGAATGTTTCGACCTTCAAAAGAATTAGCACAAAACCATTGCCATGGTTTCATTTTGTTCTTTCATTACCGTTCTTTAATTGTTATTTTTGCAGCGTTAGCAAAAATTCCATTGCACTTGAAAGTGACTTTTACCACAAGCTAAATAATTTGAAATATAAAAGATATTGAAATAAATTTGGGTCATTCCATGAAGATATTTAACTAATCAACAATTTTTATTTTTGCTCTCTTGCAGATCACAACAATGCCAACAGCTCATCGCAGTGCACAATTATTGATGTTGAGGCATTGAAATTGCATCCCGATACGGAGGATCCGGTGCCGGAATACACACTAGTCTCCGGTTTGCCCAGCTATGAGGCGGCTTTGGAGTTGTTGCACAAGACACCGCAATCGTCGTGCTTGATTGTCTATCCAAGCGTGTTTAATGTATTCAATAAGCATGAAAAAGGCAACAGCACAACAACAGCAACAACAGCAACAGCAGCAACACCTACATCAGCAGCAACAACAACAATAACCGACGTTGTGGAAACTGCGACAACAACGCTGCCACAGACACTGTCGTTGTGTGAGGCATCAACTCCACTGTTGCCAACAACAACAACAACAACAATAGTTGCAACAACAACAGCATTATCCACACCCACATGTGAAACCATTAAGCCCAATTTTGTGCCCAGTTATGCGGAGGTATTTGGCTTTAAGACCATCGACGAAAAGAAGAAATCTTCGCGTTGCCAAAGCCAAAGCCAAAGTCAAAGCCAAAGCCAAAATCAGACAAAAGGCCAAGGCGATAAATGCTAAAAATGGCTTTCTTCAGGGAGTGAGATCTAAAAGTCAGTCCCAATCAGGGTCAACTCTCGATACAATAGAACAACCAAAATGTGCTCTGTGATAATTGCTGCTGTTGGGCTGCAACATGATGATATACTTACTTACAATTAATGTACTTAAGCGCTGTGATTATAGAAAAAACAAAACAAAACAAAACAACAAAAAGACAACTCGCAAAAAATTATATATTATACCATACATACATACTACCTGTACTTATTAAAATACTTAAATATTCGATACAAATTCGTTTCGTTCAGTGTTTTTTGCTTTATTGTTATTAATTTCTAAGTAGACAAACAATACTATAATAAATTATAATATTTTATATACTAAACAAAATGAACATCAAATCTGTTTACATACTTATTCAACCTTTAACCTGCTGCTATCAGCATTGACTGATTTTTGCATCTTATCAATCAATGTGGCATTCAACTTGATTTTCGATGTCGTTGCAACTGTGTACTGTGTGATGTGATGTGATTGACACGAACAGCATTTGAAGCATCCAGTCTCCATCCTTATCACTCACATTGTGTGTGTGTTTTTTTTTTCCTTTAAGGGCTTTCCCAGCATACTTCTCCGTTGAGCTTTATAAATAGCGGCAGCTAGATTGAGATACTGGTTGTAGTAGACAAAAATAGACAAGCAAATAGATGGAGACAGCAGCTTGACATTGACATTGAGCAGAGCTACGTGCCACGTGATAAGCTGCAGTAGTAAACACAATTGTAAACTTGCATTGCAGTTTTTCTAGTCATTTGTATCATTAAGTCTGCTCAGTTCAGTTCAGTTCAGCTATGCAAATCCGTTTAGTGTTGTGCTCCGCTTAGCTTAACCTGTACCATAAATAATGGTATTGGGAATGAATACAAAAAGAAAGCAAATTGATTTACAATGCGGCTTAAAGATGTGCAACTAAATTTAATATACAAAACACAGTAAGTATTTACTTGGCAAATAGTTAATAAAGCTAATAAAAGCAAAACTAGAAGCTGGTATCTCATTGCCTTTGGCAGCATTAATATGCAAACGTGCATTCGATTGCAGTTTGTAATATCAAGAACCATTTGTTTTGAAAGCGTCGCCAACTAAACTTATGGGGCAGGTCAGGTGAGCGAGAAAGCCAATTATATATGCCACAACTATAAAGTGGGTAATAAAAATTATTCATTTTACAACTCAACATTCATCATTCATGAACCTGGCTCCGGAAAGTACCAACCAACAGACACACACACACACACTCGCACACACACATACATAGAGCTGCAAGTGGGGTGGGGGGATCCACTTGATATGCATGCGCGAAAAAAAATAGGTGCCAAGCAGAATTTGCATATTGTTGCACATTTTCCAGTCGTGCAAATAATATATTTTAATTGTAATTGCAATTTATGACAGCCGCAAGTTTATTTGACACTTTATGATATTTTCAATGCATTCCAAGTAGGGCCCCCCCAAGTTGGTATAAATGACTCATCCGGGTTTCGGTTTTCATCTATCAATTGAAGAACGTTCCCAAAAGAAACTACAGCACTCGCATTGTGTGCAAATTATTTCATTAA
Organism: Scaptomyza hsui; assembly: GCA_018152825.1. NCBI lineage: Eukaryota > Metazoa > Arthropoda > Insecta > Diptera > Drosophilidae > Scaptomyza > Scaptomyza hsui. Next base: position 10,795,342 of record JAECXO010000307.1, on the reverse strand, counting down.
GCAACCAAATCGAAATCGAACAACGCAAAAACATTCCAAATATGTTGCGCATGCGCGTGCCAATCCAAAAAGCGTGCCCAGACTTAGTTTCCCCATCCTACCTCTATATATACGAGTTTTATACATCTATAATTAGTCCACTCACGTATGCTCAATTTACGTTTCTGTATTTTCCAACCACTGTAAATAGTTTTAGAACAAATATAGTTTTCTGTAAACATGTTGTTCACTTTATCGATCTGCGTTTCAATGCAATTTCTTTACTAATTTTCAACCTTTCAGTCTAATAGTCAATGGTCGCATATTTCAAGTGCGTACTTGAAATTGTTGCTAATGAGTTTTTGTATTTACTAACTAATTGTTTGGCTAATGGTTTTGAAGCGTCGCGTCGTTTATGTAACTGTATTAACAGCTTTGTCATATATCATAATATACATATGTATCTTAAAAGTTCTCATTTGCATTTGATACGAAAGTTTATTGCAAAAGCAGACAAAACATGTGTTGTTCGGACAGCATATCAAAATATTATACAACATAAACAACATAATTAGCTTACATTTCAAATAAAATCGAATGCAGATGCAGATGCAGATGCAGAGGTGGAGAAAGAAAGCGCAACCAAAGGGCAAACAATTTATTAAAAACCCATACAAGAGATGCAGATGGAGAGAAAGTTGCCCTGTGGAGTGGAGTTTAGTGGAGTCTGTTAGCCAAGCAGCCTAATGAAACGAACAATTTATTAATAAAATGCACATTAAGCCACGGTTTAGGTTAAAAACTTAAACTTGGCTCAACTTGGCCCGTCCTACGGCAGCGGAATTTTAGTTGAATGGATTTTCAATTAAGCGCCAAATTCGTTGCCGTCTCTGGAATAGTAGACTTTATCTGCAGACGCCCCGCCGCCGACGTTTGAAAGTGAAAACCGGTTAAACGACGAATCGGAATCCGAATCTGAGTCCGAATCCGGCGTTGCGACGTCATACGCAACATTTGACCCACTTATTTGTAGGTGGCGCAAAAATAAAAAATAAAAAATTGGCAAGCCAGTTTTTCAAACTGTTCAAATTAGTTGCCAGAAGCAAGCTCATAAATAAATTCATATCTATACTACAAACGTTCGTATATAGTATATACTATGTGCACATGGATAAATATAAATATTGTTATTGGGTCAATATGGTCAGTAAAAAGCATACGGACAAATACAGCTGTAAATATATATATTTGTATATATTTTTTTTTAAACTTGTTGAAAAAATTGCGCAAGAAATATAAATATTGTTTTTTCGCCAAGGTAAAAGCCTCAGTAAGATATTTCACAAAAATTTAATGCAATAATTAAATAACTGAAAGGCTACATAAAATAAATTATTTAATACAACTGTTTAAATATTTAAGAACTCGTTAAAGACGACATAAAAAGTGTGCACAATTTATAAATGATTTCCTAGACACGTCCCGTGGCTTAGTTATGTAATCAGAAATAAACAGATTTTTGAGAATTTACACATTTTATTTATGCAATATCTAGATGTGTGTCTGCCTTGGTGTCTTGTCTTGTGTCAGTTAACTAAACTCTTTAAACATTTATATTTGCATTCGCATTAAAATGTTTGCGCCTCGTGTCAGGTTTTTTTTTTTTTTTTTTTTTGAAAAGTCTTTTGTTAATTGCGCTCAAATATTCAACTTTGAAATATTTATCTCTTCCCATTCGAGTTGAGCAAACAATTTCAGAACACACGATGCTGCTGAATTTACATGGCTTCTATTTAACTTACTCACATATTATGACCTTAAAATGGAAATGGAATGTCTGGCTAAATAAATATAAATTATATATAAAAGGCATCCGCCATCAAGATTTTGCCATTTGATTTGATTTGTTTGCTTTTATAGCAAGTCAAGGCGAATTTACCGCATGAATACATATTTAAAAATTAATATTTATTATATATTTAAAGCTTCTGAGAACTCTTCTAAGAACAGCATGTAAGCAAAGACAACTTTAAGCAAAGGTAATATGGTTAATAGGTTTTAAATAGAATTACAACATTCAATAACAATTCATAAGAAATCTAAAGTCATAATTTACATATGCATACATTTTCAATGAGCTTTATAATGTGTAAAGCTTTGAATCGTTAAAGCTCCAGGTGTACTGGTTACAAGCCAATAACTACCTGAAGCTTTTGTCACAATAGATAGTTGGATCGTGCAAAGCTTTAGAATGCAGCTGGCAAAAGCACGAAAGCTTGAAATGCAACAAAGTCTAACTTTAAGCTGTTATTCTGGGATTTTTAGAAAATCTTTATCGAAATAAAATAAAAAGTTCTAGGAAACAACAAAAAATGCAAATAAAAGTAATGCGAGAGTCAAAGTTATGGACATGCAGCAAAGATGCTCGCCAGACACAAACGTGAACCCAACTCATAAAAAATAGAGCCATAGAGATACGCAGGGAGCGGGTTAACTGGCTTACTAACTGCTAACAGTTTCTATCTGGGCGCTTGCATCAGAGCACATCAAAGCGCAGCATTCGAATAAGAGGCGAAGGGTTTTCGAAACAGACTGGAAGCAGTCACAGCAGCCGCAGATACAGATACAACAGTTTCAACAGATACAGATAGAGATAGAGATAGAGATACATGCACATATAAATGTAGGTTGCTTGCAGGTTTGTTTTTACTGATAAGCTTCGCGTCACAAGATTAACATGTTGCTAGCTCCCTCGCACACACACTGACTACATCTAGCTCCTTCTCTTTTCAGTGGAGTTTCTGTCTGCTGCTCTTCTGCGTATTTTGCTGTGTTTTAATTTTATGGCCCAAAGATTTTATGTTGTAACTTAATGTTTGTTTAGCTTGGCTCGAATCGGATTAGTTTGGTTGAGTTTGGTTCAGTTTCGAGCAGCAGGTTGTTGGCTTTGTTGCCTGCTACATTTCAAGGGAAATGCACTAAAGCTGGAGTTGCTTGGGAGTCTGGGATGGGATTTGCATTTTATGGCCCTAAATGCTACATCTTTAATTGTGGCTATTTGAAGGGCTTAAGATGTGTGTTTGTTGTCACAATATTGGCTTAAACTAATACCAAATGAATACAAACATGTTGTAGAACACTTAAATAGGGCTTGTACCAAAAAATAAAACTCTGTTTTATCGCTCTAACTTTTAAGCTTTATTCAAACTCAATTGCTTGGTAAATTGGGATTAACACTTCAACAAATCCCTTAATTGACTCTTTCAAGGTAAAAAGTTATTAAAACTTGGCAAAGTTCAATGCACTTTAACAATTGTTTTTATCATAAAAACTAGAATTAAGGAAATACTCAACTTCCGTAAGAATCTTAGAGGGAACTGCACGCTACACTGAACGCAATCTAACTAAAAACAGAAGCTAACTAAGCCGACTGATAACTTAAATTGAAATATCTATCTGCATGTCAAAATTGTACTATGTAAACGCTGATTAATTTCATATCTTGAGTCATGATAGCTTCGAAAGAAGCAAACAAGTCAATTTAGTACACTTTGCAGCAATGAGTTCGCACAGACGTGAATTCCATGTGCTCTACCTTTGCATTATAGTCCTGCTACTTGTCGCACTCCGTTGGAACACACAACCGAAACTGAAGTCTAAAGTCATCTAAAGTGGGAGGAACAGCAACAGCTGCCAAAGTGATCGATCCATTGTTCGATAGGATACGCGTCCTGTGCCTGGTGACCTACAAGTACTGGTATACCGATGCGGCCAGGTATGTGAAGCGCACCTGGGGAAGGCATTGCAATGTGCTGGTTCTGGTAAGTGGTCAGGAGGATGGGGAACTGGAACCATATGTGCCGGAGGTCAATACAACAGACAATTGGACGCTGGTGCGAGAAGGTCTTATCTATGCATTTGACTACTACAAGAACGATGTCGATTGGTTTCTGAAAATCGAGGACTGGAGGTAGGAGGGAGGAGAAAATCCATAACTTAATTTGAATTGTGGCCTTTTTCTCTGACTCTTTGTCATCATTTTTATCGCTTGCATATTGTTATGACATTCAAAACATTCGTTTAACTTCTTTATGTGGTGTTTGCCTTTCCCCTTGCCCCATCCCCACCCCCGCTCATTTGACTTTCCATTGATAAAGTTATCAGCCTCTGGCTATGGGTTTATGTGACACTACGGTTCGGTTCGGTTCAGTTTGGTTCCGTTCCATTCAGTTCTCATTGTTTTCTTTTTCTTTTTTTGTTCCCGTTTTCTTTGCTTCCTTTGCTGCTTTGTGGTTTGGCTCACACAACGTTTCCTTTATCAACTGCGCCACGGCAACTAGGAAGTATCTATAGAGAGCATTTTTATCTCATTCTGCCTTTTGTCGTCATCGTCAAACGGCAACAACAACAACAACTATATGCGCTTAGCTGATTGCACTCCGGGGAGTTTTTCTTAAATAATTGGTACAAATTTGGTTAGCTCTTTGAAATTGAAACTGAACATTTTCTCAGGCCCATGACAAAGACAGTCAAATGACAATTGAGCATTGTCAGAAAATTACCAAACTAACCCTAATGCATTTTATTAGTGAAGGAATAATTATGTTTTCAAATTTAAATATCTTAGTTCAATACCAATACATATAGCATTCACTTTCGGCCAAGTACTCCAAGCTGACCTAAATAAAATTATTTATTAAATTCACAAAAAAACTTATCATTAAGATTGCGTTAATTGCGCACTTCGAGACTGAACATTAAATTTAACCATTATAAATGTCACAATATTGCAAAAACAACATTATCGATATTATTCGCATTTAATTTCGTAATCTATTTTTGTGAAAAACAAAAAGATTCAAAAGTTTAATGTGCTACGTCACACTTTACGCTTATCGCTAGCATTTTTCTGTCAAAGTAAAGTTAGTGTTAAAGGGTCAATTAAGTCTTAGTGCGCTGTCAATGGAAGTTTCATTTAATTTATGCCGACACACATAATTGGAAATTTATTACAAATGATGTCAACACCATCGATGGCAAGGGAGTGAACGAGAGAGAGATATGACAAATCGGGTCGTTTAAGTCACATTTAATGGGCCTCGAAATGAGGCAACTTGTTGTCCACTTGCCGGCTTATCGACTTGTAATTAAAACGTTTTTATTTTTTTTATTTTAACCAAAAGTAAAACGATTATTCTTAAGCCTTTAGCTCTCAGAGAACAAAACGAAGAAAAAACGTTTTGCAAATTTAATTAGAGAAGAGCAAATACTCCCAAACACGAAAAACCTTCAACAAACCGGTTTTGTTTTGCTTATGCGATGACAGAAAACAAAATCCATCTAACTAACATCTAGCCGCATAGCACCTCACCTTATCGGCATTATCTACAATTATTTTGGTCGTTTGTTTGGCAAATAAATCAACAAACTCACACACACACACACGCACGCACACTTGAAACTGACCTGTGTGTGTGTGTGTGTGTGTGTAGAATTTGTTTATGTATGCGCGTGTTGAGTGTTGGCTTGGCTTTTGGTTTTGTTTTTGTTATTTTTGTATTATTTGTAGTTTATTTTTTATTTATTTATTATTTTTTTTTTAGTTTGTTTACTGCGCACATTTGCGGCTTGAACTTGGCATTGTTTGCATTAGGTCGCCATTCATTGAGAAACGGATCTTCGGCTCTCGAATTGCCGAATTTTGTTGACACGGTTTTTTTTCTCTCAAATATGAATTGTTTGTATTTCGCTTAACGTGTATTTAAATTTTGGTATCTATGAGGCTTTCTTGTGTACAAAGCTGATCAGCTTGAATTAAGAATGGAGAGTTTGTTCTTGTGATTTGCAATCCAAGTTTTTCGCTTGTTACTTCTAGCGGAACAAATTGCACGACATTTTTTTGAGGTTCAAATGTGACAATAACAAGAAGTTATAATTATATTTAATTACTTTAATTGTATATAGTTTTGTTGCCGTGGAAAATCTGCGCTATATGCTACAAAATTATTCAGCAACTGAGCCAATTTATCTTGGTTACGAACTCAAATATCCAGGCACTAACCACCTTGTAAGTTTCATGAATATTGAATTTTATAACAGAATTAAAAAGTTGAATTTTGATAGCCCTTTAACTATTGGAAAGCTGGCTATGTGCTGAGCAGAGAGGCCTTGAGACGCTATTCAAACGAGGCCAAGAAACCAAATTCAACCCAATGCAGAAAATCGCCCGGTTATAAGGAAGATGTCGAGCTGGCACGATGTTTGGTCAATGTGGGTGTGAGCACTGTAGATACTCGGGATGAGTTTGGTCACGAGACCTTTATACCGATCGTGACAAGCGAATTGTTCATCAAGGGCTACGATTATATGCCCTGGCTAAGGAACCTAAGCAGGCATCCAACGGATAGGGTAAATATGATGAGTAAACTATGAGTTAAAGATACATTATTATTATTTTCCACAGCATACAGTGCCCATATCCAGACGAGCTGTAACATTCATCGTTGCCCAACCCCCAAAAATATATGATATGTATTATTTTACCTATAATGTTCGTCTTTTTGGCAAACCTGTGCACAATTCCATGCAACTGTTCTTGCCCTAATAAAAGAGGCCACAAAACTGTCGCAGCTGCCAAAAGTATTTCCGTGTCTCAGATGTTTCAATCTTCTTGGGTTACTTACGTTTACTTCCGTGTAACCCACATATCATCTATCTATCCATCTACTTAGAGCTCTGCAGCTCACATTATTCATGCCACATACGGGTCCATAATCTCAGCCAACTTCAGCCCACATTGAGATACGTGTTCATCAATGAAAAGTCTCTCCGTTTATCTGTTTTTGTCTGTCTCGCCAGGTCTCGGTTTTCCCAGGCCTTTTGTCTGTGCAAAATTACTTCCGTTTTGTTGCAACTGCAAAGTGTCATTGTTGCATCATGTCTGACAATTGGAATCCCCTGCCAAAAGGGCGAAAGGCAAATTGTATGCAATATTGCGCTTTTTTCTGCTGCTGCTGCTGCTGCTTTCTGCTGCTTCCTGTGCCTCACTTTACTCATTCATGTATGTGTGTGTAGGCCTTTTGTTTACCATTTCGACCAGACAACCTGTTAGCCAACAATGACAACTCATGTGGTAATTTGAGCACGTAAACTGAGACATTAATGCCTCATATGCACAAATATCGTTTACCTTTACTTGTCTCTTAATCTTTTCTTCTCATTTTATTTATCTTCTCTTTTTTTTTGACAGTTTCACGTTAACTCACATGATACCATAAGTGTTTTTCTAGCGCTTGTTTTTGTTTTTGCAAAACACCTTTCAATCAAACAATAGCTGACATGTGTTATCTTTTATGACAGATATTTCTATATTGTTATTTATTCTCCTACAACATTTTTTTTTTTTTTTTGTGGAATTTGTATGCAAATCTGGCATGGTGTTGTTTGTCTTGCATAAAATTGCACAAATTGACTGATTGCAAAAATAACAAATGCCAAGAGCAGAAAATATACATTTAGAAATGCGCACAAAAATGTATTGATGATAATGATATTCTGATATTATTTATAAATACGAATTTTTAACATGGGCAATTTTATTTAATTTCGTTACATTCTTCATCTTTACATTGTAAATCTGAACGTATCACTTTTTTAACCCTAACCTTTACCAACTTGCCTTTACAATCTAATTTCCTTTTAGCAACTTCCATGTACAATCAACCTTCCTCTTAACACCTAGCTACTCCTTGGGCCATTAAGCACATTACAAATTCAACATTTGAGATATCCACACCTGTAAACACACACACACACACTCATCAAACTTGCACTCGTATAACTTATCCTGAACACGCCCTGCAATTCGCTACTGTTTCGCCCCTGGCTCATTCCCAACTCTCTGCTCTTGTCAATTCACAACTTCAAACTGCAAGCGAAGCGTAACCAAAGTTCTGCATCAGTTTCAGCTTCAACTTTAACTTTAACTATGAGTTTGAGTTGAGTGGCACGCAAGATGTGAGCGCTGAGTTACCTCCTCGAGAGGTGAGTTAATAATTCTAATTGAAAAAGGCAATTTGTATGCGGCGAGCCAATCAAGAACAGGGAGAGGGTTGCGGTGGCAGCGACTTCGACAGACAAAAGCACTCAATATAATTAAATTGTAGACCAGGCCCAGACCGCAAGCACAAGCACAAGCAGAAGCACCATCATCAATGGTACACTGAGATTTGAGTGTCAGTTTTAAAATGCGACGGTTCTTTAGCACGCGACGCTTCTTTCTAAGCGGAAAAAACAAAATCAGCTTTTTCAATCCATGCAGCAGCTGCTCAGCGTTTATCTGTGCCTTTCTCCACAAGTTCTGGCTACTTGGACTGCTTTGCCTGCTGATCACTCTGCTGCTGCACAGAGATAAAGAGTTGAAGGTTGTGGCTCCTCCGCCTGCGGCACGCATCTTCTGCATTATCTCCACCTACGACTATAGACACTCAAGCGCACCAGTTCATGTTAAACGCACCTGGTGCAAGCACTGCGATCACTACCTTTTTGTGAGCAATGATGCCCACGAGGAGCTGGAGCCCGCCGTCTTTTTAAATCTGAATGACAAATGGCAGCAAATGCGAGCACATTTTGACTACGTGTACAAATATCACTTTGACGAAGGCGATTGGTTTCTCTATGCCAACGATGATAAGTATGTAACGAGCTCTTTAACTAATCATCTCTTAATATTTAGTATATTTTATTTAGTTTTGTGGTGGTGGAAAATCTGCGCTATATGCTGCAATCCTATAGTCCCGAAGACCTCATCTACTTTGGCTGCAAACTAAGATCTGCAAAAAATCAGGTTGTTAAATTAATAATTTATAAAGACACATACTTATAAATCACTTCACTTGTCTTTAGACGTACATGTACCAGCGATCTGGCATTGTCTTTAGCAGCGCAGCGCTTCGACAATTTGTCCAGCTGGCCCTGCACAATGAGACCATCTGCAGTTCCAAGCCCCAGGAAAATGCTGCAACTGAGGAATTGGGTCGTTGCCTGAGCAATGTCAATGTTGTGGCTGGCGATAGTCGGGATCATTTGGGTTATCATCGATTCTTGCCATTCGAATTAACCGATCACTTGGCTCGTTCATTAAATGCATCGCTTGAGCACCACAAACACTTCCTGGATCGGTCCTACTATCATGTGGAGAATGTGAGTTATTTGACAACGGAAAAATACAAATTTATATTTAACTATATTGAATTTTAAGCTTACCGTTCCAGCATCAAATCAGTTAATTTGCTCAAAGCTCGAATATATGCCATATATATACAATCAGTATTATTTGTCGCATATGGTGAAGATCTTTGGAATGCCTCGAAAGAGCGTAGGGAATGAAAATACCAATACATAAAATGCAAGGCTGAACTAAATAAATTCACGAAAGCTTGTAAAAACTATTTAATTTGTACACTTCTTAATTACTCTTAAATTTACTATCATACATTAAACGAGTATTCTTTCAAAGCTACATTAATAGCTAATTTTGTGTTTAGTTTTACGTTGGTAAATTCTTCCAAAACTCTTCCAGCCGCTTTTCATTAGCATAGCCAAACTTCCATTGTTGATTCCTATTCTTTTTATCACAAGGATTTGCTACCACCTTGCGTTGTTCTATTTGAGCTTCCAAGCAACGTTGCTGATCCTTGCTGCGACCATTGATAATGTGATTAAAACTGGCGTCGTAGGACCAAAACTGATTGCCCGCATGATGATGGCATTGCCAGAGCCAAATCTCAGCGTCAATCTGTCGTTGCTGCAGCTCCAAGCAATGGAAACTGGAGTGCAGATCCCGAAAATGGCTCAAGGACCATTTTTGTTCCAACTTGGGGTACATAAGATCCTCATCACAGGGCATCAGTTGTGGATGTTTTGACATCTCTGCTCTCTCCAGGCACAGCTTGGGCTCTGCTAAGCTCTGCACAACGCCAAAGGCGTAATCCTCAGGTTCATCTACAGGATACAGCTGGAGGAAATCGCTGGCCAGGTGATCGAGAAACCATTTAAAGGGTTTGCAATGCAGTTTCTGCCGCAGTGCCTTCTGCTTCCTCAACGAACCCACCTTGACATGGGTCAAATGAGGCAGATTTGCATACAGCTTGTCCCTGTACTCATCCAACCAGACTTCAGCCACTCTCCGATAGTTCTGTAATGCAGAAAGAATTATTATAAAGAGGAATCTCTTTGATGTTTAACAAGTCAGTACTCACTCTGGCTAGAGCCTTGCTATCAGTTCTGGTGTACTCCATGTGAAAGCTGCCATTCCTGTAGAGGTGTCCCACTCGGGAGCAGGGCACCTCCAGCAGTCGCCCACCGCACAGCCAAATCTTAAGGCTCAGCTCGAACTGTTCGGCGCCCCAAAGCCGCAAACCCTCATCGTAACCACCCAGCTCGAAGAACCAATCTCGGTATATGGCAAAGAGACCGCCATTCATGATGGGATTCTCATGGGGTGCAGGCAGCGCCAGCTCATCCACTTGCCTCAGTGGCAGCTGCACATAGTTGAAATCCCAGTCAAAGAAGCCACGCATAGGCTTGCCCCGTCTGTATGCAAAGCTCTCAAAATCTATGGTATCAACGACAGGCGTGGAGCAGGTCTTGTTGTTTTCCAACAGCGGAGAGAGCAATGGCGGCAGCCAACCACGAGTAACCTCCACATGGGCGTCCAGAAAGACGAGCACCTCAGCCTGAGCACTTTTTGCGCCCGCTAGACGCGCCTGCATCAAGCCAAGCTGCTGTGGCAGACGCTGTTGCTGCACCAAGCCTTGATACTCATTCTTCACAACGCTTGTGAAGTTGCCAAGCAGTCCAAGATCACTGCCATCGTCCACCAGAATGATCTCGTACAGCAATCTCGCTGGTGTTCTGCTCCTCAGACTGCTCAACGTTCTCAGCAGCACGCTCCGCTCTTCATTGTGATAGGTGATAACGACACTGATTGCCGGCAGCTCGTCCAGCGGGTACTTGAGCTTTTTGCAGCTGTTAAAAGTTAACTCTTATACACCGACTCTTATACGGCTCTCTCTTACTTACCTGCGATGCCGCATGTCAAAGAGCGTACGCTCCGGCGATATGCGCTCTGAGAGCCAAACATTGTAGCCAGTTTCGAGCTGACTGCGTTCCATGGCCAACAGCTGAGCAGCCGTCCAGTTGCTCTTCGCCGGTCTACCAAAAGCGCCCAGATCAGTCAGCACTCGCTGCTCTTGTTGGCCAACTGGCTCTGCTGTTGTCGTTTTAATCACTTCATTTGTTGCTGCTGCTTCTGATTTCGTTTCCATGACATAAAGATAAATGATAACATTGCAAATTGCAGCGAATAGCAGTAGCAATAAAATTGTTTTCTTATGCTTTAACAATATCTCACGGCCCAACAACATTATAAAGCACGCAACACGAATTTTGCGGCTTAAGGCGCTCACGTTTTGGCCAAGACTGAGCTGGTTTTGTGACTCTAAGAGCAATGCTTTTGTCTTATACGCCAATTATTCAAACTTATACGTTGTGAAAGTTTCTCAGCTACCAAACATGTGACAGTGTTGCTTTAAGCCAAAAGGTTAAGCCAATCTAAACTTACTAGTAGAAGAAACATTGAAGTTTTTTTTTTGAATTTTCTCTGCCTCGCTTTAATTCAATAATATATCAACAGCAAATGTTGTAAATAATTTATCAACAACACCCTTTTAAAAGTGTTATAGAATTGAATAAAATGATAACTTAACACCATATCATTGACACAGCCAGGTATGAAATACTGTTTTTCAAGTTTCCGGCAAGTTTCTACTCTTGGCACTCTCAAAGTCCAGTTGATTGAGTAGCGTCCAGGTCAGCCTCGCATCCAGGAGTGGTTTCGCACTTTATGTAGGTCACCACAAACACGTAGCTGTCACGCGTCTCAAAACCGTGGATGTGCCTTGAGTACAGCTGCGTGCACCACCAAATGCTCGAATTCCTTCGTGCAACGTTTCCGCACCACGGGCGCTGCATTCAATGTTTTAAGACTTTCGCTCTCGTACATGACATCAGTTGTGCACTTTTAGATTCAAAGTCTGAATTTCAAGCCAAGTGCCTTCTTCTAAAATTAGGCTGCTTTAAATGGTACAATAAAAGTAACTTTTTGATAAATAACCATTAAATTGATTTATAAATTGTAACTAGCATTCGTGTTTTGTTAAAACATATTGACTATTATTTAAAAGGCTTAAGCGCTTTTAAATTTCTGTAAACTTAATTTACGGTAAGCTGGATTTACATTATTTCTAATCAAATACCACGATTACGCCTTCAAAAATAATTTGTTATAATCATTTTGTTTTCATTTCGACGCAATAGCTATGCACTTTTTTGAATTCAACTAAAAATGTCTATACCCTTCCATTACGAGTTGGATGCATGCCGAAACTTAGCAGATTTTATCCCATGGCAACAATAGAATTCACACATACTGGAACACTTAAAAAACAGTTGCAACCCCTCAGGGCTGGAAGGGAGGCGGAATCATTAATTTACGTAAAATCCACTTAACTTTTTGTCGAGGCACAGGCGAAGGCAATAAATTCCACAACTTTGCGCCTCATCAAACGAAATGAATGTTAAAATCTACCACGAGTAAAAGTCAGACAATAGAATAGATAGAAATCTACATGAAGTACACTACACGAGATGGCGACGTGGCGACGCCAGAGGCATTTTTCGGAACATGTGGTGTTATGATGAGGCTGGAGACCTATCAGCCCAACCACCCAGCTACGCACCACCCACCACCGGGCGTATTAAAGCCACCCCAAAATCTTTAAGCTTGGACTTTAGCTGACAAAGGGTAGCTGCCTGCCATATGACAGAAGCAAAGCAATTTTTTCTGCCTGCTTTTGTAGGAAATTCCCTTAAAGCATTGCCCGGTACGATACGGTACGGTACGGTGTAAAGCCGGATACGTGCCGGCAGACACAGCCTCATACCAATGCATTGCATAATTTTAGGCAATTGTCAAACAAAACGAAGGGTGGCAGGCGGATAAATTAGATTTTTACTTGCGCGCAATTGCATAAAGCACAATAATCCTCAGAGGACCCAACGGCGTCCGCTCGTAAATATTCATTGCATACGCACGGGCGTTTGAGCTTTAAGTTCTATCACTCACCTCACGCTTCATTCCCCATTCGCTAGACGATTCATTCTTCCCATTTTTTTTTCAAGGTCTATGCCAAATTTTGGGGCGGCAGCAATTACATTATGCCACCCAGCCAATGTCCTTGGAACCAGGGTCGGGGCTGACATTGTGCGTCCGACCTCCCCAAATCGCCCCCTTGATGGGCTGGCATTACACTCCGAGGGTGTCGAACTATAAATTGTACCTTTTGTTGCATTTTTGTCCTGAATCCGAGAAAAGCCGAAAGTTCCCCCAACCCAAAAAGGGTCTGTCATGTCTTTAATAAATGTTTGAATGTTTCGTTGCGAGATTAAGTGGATTTCCTTTATAGCATGAGTAATGATCGATGCATTATGCGAACGTACGTATGTGTGACAGGTGCTTGGGGCGGAGTTGAAGCTTTAATGAGAGGATTGAGTAGCAAGACATTTATGAGTTGTTCAACAAATGCGGAAAAAAAAAACGACGAATAGCAAAAATAATAAAATTGCAATAGTAGAAGTCAGTACAGTTTAAATAAATGAATAATTTTAAATAAAAATGTGTTTGAATGAGTTAGCAGATTGTCTCCAAACTAAAATATAATTAAAGAAATCGAACCGACTTCAAAATAACTCCACCAAAAAATTTCTTATACTTTCGACAAGTGACAAATCTGAAATGTATTCTGCTCCAGACAACAAAACCGCGATTGCTGTTGAAAACTGCACTATGGGTGCCATAAAACATGAAAGAGGACAAGGAAACTGGGTGTTGAAGATGAGAGGAGGAGAGAGGAGGACATCAGAGCCATCAGTTGAGCATTTTGCTGTACAATGTCCACGCAGAGTAGACAACTCAAAGCGCCCACAATAAATTTCACTTATCAAAGTTTTCGCTAGTGCAGACCAAAAATCGCGCTGGAAAAAAATAAAGAAAAACCAAGGTGGGGAGCGGACAGCAACTGAGGACAAACTTTATGGCAGAGATACTCGAAGTGGGCAAAAGCAAACTAAGGGAAAATTAAATGTCTTTTGTCAACAGCCGTTCCACTAAAGATGCTGATGGGAGACAGAGACTAGTTGAACGGGAACGGGACAACGTCCAGTAGTACGACAATGACGCACTTTTTTTTTGGGACAGAACTTTGCCCACTTTGATATGCATTAAAAAAGAATTGGCAAACAGACGAAGCAACTGACGAACTGACGAACGCAAGAATTGGCAAAGTGAAGAGCTGACGAACTCCAATGGAGCGCAGCGCAATCTCGCTGTGCAAACTGGCATCATAATGGGCCACTTATCATGGCAATCACTCAGCAGCCAGCGCCCTCTGGCGACTGCCGGCTGCAGACTGCAGGCAGCTCTAGCGCTCGTTATGGGCAACTGTACCCCAACCACCCAACCACCCACAACAGTTCGGGCTATCTGGGTGCTACTTGGTTTGCTTTACTTCTTTTCGATACTCAATCGTCGTTGCCTTTTAATACTTTGCGCAAACACATTAAATGGAAATTTCGTGCAAGGCGACCAGCGACTATGATTCCTAGGAAGGGTCGACAACACACCCCACCCATTCATTCCACTTCGCCTCCATTGTGAGGGGAGCCATGCAAAGTGCTGGCATTCGTACAGCGAACGCATTTTTCATGTGACATTTGCAAAAGCAAAACAAACTTTCACTCAAGCGACTCAAACCCCGAAAGCCTCAAAGGACTTTGGCAACTGGATTCGCCCAGCGGACGGACCGGACCGCCTGCCTCGTGGTTTCACTGTTTGATCTCTGCTTGGTGCTCATTGCACATTTGCCACTGTGTGTGTGTGTTTGTGTTTTTTTTTTTTATCTGCGGCGAAATCCTTGCGTCAATATGCTCCAAAAAAAAGGACTCTGTTCTGTTTCTTTTCAAGTGTTTTATAAATAAAAATCCCAGCGCTTTTTGCTTGATGCTTTCACAAACACACACACACGCAATATGTATGTGACATAGAGAGGGAGAAAAATGTTTACTTTGAAAATTGCTGTGATTCGGTCAGAGCTTTTAGCATTTTATTTGGTTTTTCTACTATGATGGTAAGCCGTAGAGCAGAAAAACAAAATTTGAGTGTCATATCTAAAGTGGAAATTCAAAATTGAATGATTGTTAAATTAGCAGATTAAAATTACTAACACCGTTCTTTGGGGAAGCTTAGCAAAGGAGTTTAAAGTTTACTGTTATAAAGTTAGACAGGACCAGTCATAAGGTTCACAGTAGAAACTAACTGAAAATCCCAAAGAAATTCATCGAAATATACTCCCTGACAAGAAGTGAAATTATGGCACTAATAAATAAGCTTAGATTCCAACTAAATGTTGAGCAGAACGTAATGAGTGATTTCTGGGGAATCTGTGTAAACAGTAGAGACATCGTCTGGCATATCTGCGCCTAATTAATTGTCAAACATTGCGCGCTATGTGACGTTTATAAATGTCAACTAAATGAGCTGCATGTACGCAAGCGAAGCGCAACGAGCTCCCCAGAAGCAGTGGCAGTTGCACAGATGCTGATGCAGACAGGCTACTTAGTGGCAATGCCAATGCCACATGTTGCAGCTAACCAACTAAGTACAACGAAAACAAATGAAAACTATTTTAAGCCATCAGCCAGTAACAAGGAGTCGAGAACACACTAAGGAGATTGGCAGGCAGGTGTGACGATGAGTAGCTGACTGTTTACCAAATTAGATGCATCTGAATTGATGTGCGTGCATAAATTACATTCAACGATGCCGAATCTCAGCTAAGTATCTGTGTGTGTGTGTGGAGGTAGTGGTGTGTGAGTGCTAGTTTAAATTAAATGTTTAACATTCAATCACAGGCACCGCCTTTGTGGCCTGTGGCTGTGTCCTGTCTCCTGCCAAGTGATACTGTTAGAGCTTCAAAACTAACCGTTGACAGTTGAGCAAATGAAATGCATTGTAAAGTTTTCTATTTGTCAGTTATACACACATACACCACACACACACACCACACTCGTCTCGTTGGCTGTGTCACTCTCACTCTTGTAATCAAGTCAACTTCCTGCCGGTTTTCACACTTTAATTTCCGGTCTTTATTGTTATAGTTTCATGAGTTTGAGTTCGAGTTGAGTTGACAGCGGCTACGGTTGAAGTGGTATCCCGATCTGTCAACTTAAAAAGGGTGGAAATAGCTCGCTTAGAGGGAGATTTTCAACTTTCATCTAATGAAATGCGCAATCCAACCGAAGACATCTAAGGGTTAAAATAGAGGAAATATCTTAGACACAAATATAACCAGAATGAACACCAAAATTTAAATGGTAAATACCTTGAGAATTTCTATTCGATTTAAGTCCTAATCAAAATGCTTTTCGCTCACAAATTAGCAGTTTCTATTCAGCACTTCAAGCGATATCCAAAAAAAAAACGGAGTAGCATCTAGCATTCGTATATCGTTCCTCAATCTGCCCCAAGGCCAACAACCTTCAACAAAAAGCAACTGTTCTATGTCGTCCTCTCTCCCCAATTGCAAAGCAACAGCAAATCTCTTTTTACCTTAGGTCATTTTCAGCATGACAGTTAGAGGTACGCCCACACACACTCACACCCACACACACACACACATACACAGTTGGACGGGTTACGTGAGTATTTGTTTTACGTAAGCTTTTGCAGAGCATATAAAATAGGGAGAAAGGACGAACGAAACGTGCTATAAATATGCGCTTGGGGTTAAATTCTATTTGAACTTTCCACTTTTCTCGTTCTGCAGCTGCAGCACAAAGAGATGAAAATTTCATTCACACTTTCATTACATGTAGCTCCCATGTATGAATGTATGTGTGTTATATATATATTGCACCCTGGAGGCGTTTGTCACTTTCAGCAGAGCGAAAATCAAAGTCCATCCAAGCAGCATGTGATATATTTGCATTAAAACTTTTATACTTCGAAGGTCTTTGAGGTAGCAGGAAGTGCAGCTTGGACTGCATTCCAGGGCATATCTTTTATGGGTATCTAAACAATGCCGCGCAATTAGTTGATAGCACGCCCAGCAACGATGCAACAACAACTCATGCAACTCATTTCCCGATATTAAAAAAAGACGCCCAGTCACGCGGCAAGTTAAGGCGTCCGCACATTAATCAACATTGGCCACACTGCAAGTTGTAGGTTGCACTCGTAGGCGCAGGCAACAAGCTGCAAAGTCAAGATTAATTAAGGTCATACCGGAGTTCACTCTCCCAAAGAATGCCGCCGCCTTGAGACTTGGCCTAGTAGCTGAGAGCGGCAAAGTCATGCCAACTAATGCCAGTCTGCCCTGGCTTCCTTTTTCCGCAACACAAGAAACCAAACACTTGGAGAGGGGGGAACAAGGCGTCTTGATGCATGTCCAATGCATCGTAATGAGCGGGGGGTGGCGGCACATGTGCGCCATATGTGGTCCACCTCCTGCCACTTGACCACACTACTTGCCCAGAAAGAAATCTTAGGCCAAATCAGCTGCAGAAGTCATCAAACATCATCAATTTAATCAACAGTGCTGCCCAACGGGAGCGTCTTGGTTCCTGGCCGGGGGTTGGAATCGATCGAGGGGAGGGGGGATGAGGTATCGTCACTCAATGCACTGCGAAATTGGAAAGTCAAACTGCCTGAACCTGGAGTCGATTCTTACTCCAGGGGGGGTTGCCAGCTTACAAGTAATTAAGGGTGGCAATTTTAAGACAAATCTTGTGAGGCATGTATGACTGAGGTGTGGCTGGGGCTGGGAGTGTAAGAGGAGAGGGGGCGTCTTTTGTCGCATTGAAATACGTGATAAGGGCATTAATGATGATGGCTAAGCCGCCACCTTCACAGCAGTACTACAACCCAATAAAGCTTGATGAGTTTCAATTATTTTTGTTTTTTTGGAGAACGGGAGGAAAACTTCATTGAGCGAAAGAATTCGAGTGTAGTTCAAGTTTTATTCGTTTAGCTCGTTTAGTGATAGAAATCGGTTGAAATGAAGTAAACTATTCAGATGCGAAATTGCCTTAAACTGATATCTTACTTCTAAGAGGCTGATCGATTATTGAAAAAGTAAATGGAATGAGATTACAATTTATCTCTTATCCATCGCACTTTAATTCTTTTTTTAAACTCTCCTTCCTTAATGCTATATATATATTTTCCGAATTTTTTTAGCCAGCTTCTTAGCTGTTACTCTTATTCTTATTCTGTTTCTACACGCAACCTTGCTGTTCGAATTTTGCACCTGCCGAATTCATTAAAGTTGCCAAGGATCTTAGCAAGAGAGCATTAAAAAAAAAACCCAAGAAATGCTTCAAATTAAAGCTGAAATATGTTTGTCTTCAGCTGCAGTCGAGTGTTACACATTCTATAAGCCACAAAAACCTCATTAATTTAGCACGTAATTACGGGAGAGAGACACAGGACTAAAATACCTCAAATACGAAAACGGGGAGAAGAGGGCAAGCTGCAAACTCCACAAACTGTAAATCAGTGCAATTAAATACGACTTTTCAACAAAATTTGCCGAAAATTTATGACAACAAACGAGACTAATTACCAAAACAAGCAAAAACAAGTGCAGCTGATGATGACACAGAGCAGCAAAGAAGGCAGCGAGGCAACAAGGAGGCGACGAAAGATACTCGTACTGCAAATATATATAATGCTGTTGGGCAAAAAGGCGCGACAATAAACCCTAAATGAGTATCGCTGACATTAATCAAGGCTTTAATGAGCCAAGCGACTATGAAAACAGACTCGAAACTATAGTTGCATGCCAACAAGATTCAAGCAAAGGCGTTTCGGGACATTATCGCAAGCTGGTCATCAAAATTTGGCCAATACAATACATCAAAGTATCTCTGAGACGCAGACTTGAGGCACAGCCCACTTAACAAAACTGACAGTTCAGCTGCTACAATTTAGTCGATTAACGTCAGAGGCCCAGACAGCAGGATTCGACTTTGTGTATTTGGATCAGTCTGCGATCGTTGCAACCTGTCGTCATCAATTTTGTTGTTGTAGCCGGGTCTAAAGGCAGAATAAGAAACCCGAAAAACAGAAAACACAAAAAAGTGGCAGCTGTTGGTCAAGAAATCACTAAATGAGGCAGCCTCAGGTAGCAGGAGGCACATTCAATGATCAATGATCCTCAAGGGGCAACTGCAACTGTTAAACAGTTGAATTTTGTTTGTTGTTGCAGCTAACTCGAAGCAGGTGACTTTTGGCTTTTCATTTGAATTATGAAATTATGCGCGAGTTGTACAAAAGAAATGATATACACAGATTTTTTTTTGTGTGGTTACATGATATGCGGACTGATCTTAATCAAGGAGAAGAGAGAGAGAGAGAGAGAGAAACAACCTTCAGCCTTATAATTAAAACTCATTAATTTGCTGGCATTTGGCCTTATCGGTCATTTCAAATCTATTGATTGCCTTTCCAGGAACAGCATTTGGCTTGTTAGTTTAACAAGCTCGGCCAGAAGAAGAAGATGATGCTGACCGCCATTTAGCTAAAAAATTAATGGTCAACGGGCTTTGCTTTCGGCTTTGGTTTCCATCTGTTGCCACAGACGTTGCACAAAGGTTCGATTTAGGTGGCCAGCTTACGGTACGCGTGTCCGCATTTAATTTAATAATATGGTGTCATGTAGCAGTTGTTAGGATGCGCTAAATGCCCCATCCTCGTTGCACCACAACACCAGAGTCCAAAGCAATGCTCTCCGGCATCTGTTTGAGCTAAATGTAACCTAATGCCCAAGCCAACTGTTGTTACCCAGTTGGTCTGTGTGGAAATTATAGCGAAGTGTGTGTTGTTTGAGACGATTGTTAGGTGCGTTCGTTCCCTTTTATGCTAACAAGGCGCGTGTTGAATGGTCTCTAAAGTAGCTGCCCTAAATGCTTGAAATTCTCCATAAACGTTTGAAAGAACTAACAATGAAAGAATGCGTCTAGGTAGGCAACACTTAAAAATAGCTTAAATACTTCAAATGACCACACAGCAAAGGAATTTACCAAAGGACATGAGATACGATCTCAAGTTGCTTAAGAAGTGTCCATGGCGATAGTTCATCTGTCAGCCTTGGAAACTTTACCATTTCAGCTTCAAATGTACTTAACTTGACTTGGGAAATCATTGCATAAATCAGTTACTTTATCAAAGCTAATAATAGTGTACATTTATTATTATTATATGAGGCAGTGCTCTCTTATCGCTTTGTGATTGTCATAAGCACCAGATTATCATATCCATCAGTTGTCCAGACAGTTCACAATGAGTACTTTTACTTATTACATATGCAAATGGCAAACAGATTTCAAACCCTAACTGCTTTCAGTCAGGCAACCCATCAACTTTTATTTGACAACTTTTTCATATATGCATATATACATATATGTATGTATGTGTGTGTAACAGAACTATATTCAAATGCAAATCCCCAAACTAATTTTGTTTTGGAAAACATTTACGCCCGGCTGCATTTGGGAAACCCTTTCGGGGATTTTTGCCCGGCATACCAGCTGGTCCATGGCGAATGCCACAAAAGCCACTTGCTTATATTAAAAACGAGCCACTCACCATGAACAAATGACAAGAGACGACGACTGACAATAAATCGCATCGCAAAATTTTTCATTTTCATTTCGAAATGTTGCGTGCAATAAAATCTAATAATTTTCCACGGCTGGCGGTTGGATTCTGGCAAGGGGTAGGGGTTGTTTCTATCTTGGGGTTGCTTGGCGTTCGTTCGTTGTCGTTGGGCTGACAAAACAGTTACAAACAATTGGCAACACTTGTGACTCAGACTCAGTGGGGGAAAAAAAACCCAAAACCAAACAAGAGGCAAGAGCAACCCTCAAGTGCACTTGCCTCAACGGGCCCCCTTTGGCAAGGGGGTGGTGGGTGGTTGGGTGGTGTGTGGGGATGGTAATTGCAATCAAAACGAAATTATTTTTATGGCAAGCTGCAGAGAGAGCAAACTGATATATGAGACATAATTAAAGCGCAGACCGCAGTCCAAATATTCGCAAATCAGTTTGGGCAACATACAAACATCTATAGTTTAGGCGAGGGGTAGTTGGTTGAACAGGACGGGACGGGAAGTGGCTGCAAATTGGTCATAGCCTGTTGGTGACGTGTCTTTGATTATGCCGCAAGTCGTTGGCGCCTGTCATCGTACGGGATTCCAGCCTCAGACCGGCCGGTTTTGTTGTTTGTTTTTAATATAAATGCAAATTTGGCCAACGGCATTCGCCCTGACTGAACGTAGAATGACTATGACTATGCGTAGTAGGGCCAACACACACACACACATACAGAGATCTGTCATAATTAATATTTTGCAGCTTTGTCTACGATTTCCTACACGTCCTGCATTGTTGCATGCCGCATATTAAATAGTTAGGCACAGCCATTTCCCAACTCAGTTGCGCCTACCAACTACTCGCAGTTTAATGCAATCTAAAGTTTTTGACAAGCTTCTTCCTCCTTATCTATGTTTTGGGGGCCAGACATCGCCCTTTTTGGTCTGGAGTTGGCCCTAATTTATAGCCTGCAATTAGCTACTGGCAAATGTGTTATTTTATTGGCCCAAAGTTTAGCTAACGCAATAGCTGAACATGCTTCAAAAGATATTAACTCAGTAGTTGCTTTTGAATTGCTCACAAATTACAATCACGAAAAGATCCAGCAGCCAACATATGGCATCTGATGAAAGCGAGAGCATTTAAATTATCTTTTATAAGCAATACCGAACGATGGAATTGTAATTTAAAACTCTTAAATTACACACATATTGTGAGCCGTAAATAGTTATATTTGTATGAAAAGGATTAGTGAAGGGTCTAAAATTATTCCTCTAATAAATTGTACCAATCTCCTTATCAGTTAAGGGCAACCATCAATTTATGATGTAGGTTTTCAGTGTCTTCTGACATTGCTTCATCTGTGTATGTAGACAGTCTTTGTTGTCACTATTCCAATATCTGTCTGTATCGGGAATGTAGCCGAAACAATACCATTAAATCGCCGGCTAGACAGATAAATTGACTTGAAAATCGGTGCTTTGGCTACGTGTGCTGTTGACATGCCACGAACTTGAAAACAATTAACGTACCATTTTGATATGTGAGCTAATCGAAAACCCAGACACACACACACACAAACACTAATACACACACATGCAATGCAGGTAACCCTGTAATATTTGCCAAATGGCTGAGCAGCAACAAAAAGGAAGAGATGCCGCTGGCATCCTTACCTGGCCGAAGGGAAAACAAGTGCTTTGAATGATAACAAAAGGTGTTGCACAAACCTGGAAGGCTGACTGCATGCAGCTCCTGCTGGCCATACGATTTATGCGATTACATAAACCAGATACAAGCTCTAAACACACACAGACGATCCGTGTGGAGCTAGGTCTCATTAAATGTCAATTTTTGGCTTGGACAGGGACAAAGACAGGGACGGGGCAGGACATTGTCGAGTCGCGTCGTCACACATCAAACGTTGTTGTCCTGCTGAGCGCGTGTCGCATCGTTAGCGAGTTCAGAGTCCTTTTTTGTTCCCAGGACAAGTGCAATGCAATGTGTGAGATAGGGAGACTAATGCCTGACTGACGAAAAACTGAGGGCCATAATGCGGTCAGCTTTGGTTCATCTGGTGTGCCTGAATTATTATTATATGGTCAGGTCCATTGTTTGTTATTTGTGAATTATTATCCCTTTCGCATATGTTGTGGTCCTTTTGCTACTTTATCCTTGGTTCTCAAGCGTCTGTTGCCTGACTGCCACGCCTTCGTCTGACTTTTTTTAACATTCGTATTGCATTTCTTTTAGTTTTTGTTGTGCGTTCGCGTTTCTCTAAAGTTTTTTTTTTTCGGGGCGTATACAACCATAAATTGCTTTGCTTTCTTTGGAATTCTCGGGGTTCGTTTATTGGGTTTTGTGCTTCACATTTTACGTTTCAAATTTCATAATTATCGGGGCGTGTATTGCAACATTCTGCATACAATTTCAGACCTCTTCTCCTTACCCGCTACTCCTTTACTATATGTGTGTGTGTGTGTGTGTGTGTGTCCTGCACTTGTTCGCAAAGATACAAAATCAATTTATTGTTTTTGTGCTGCGGTCAATGTTCTGTCTATTGTTGTTGTTGCTGTTGTCGTTGTTGTGGTCAGCCAAGTGTTGGACAGCATTATAAATATTTCAGCTTGCTTTTGCAGCTTATGGACAACAAATGCTTGTCGGACTTTGGTTTCAAACCGAGGGGGCGGGGCAGGAAGGGGAAGTGAGAAAGGAGCCCTGTGGCCAGGCAACTGCAGTCCATTGAATTGTTCAAGTATCCGAAAAGCTCAACTCTTTGTTTGTTTTGTTGCCGAGGAGCAAATGTTCGGTTTTTGTGTTTTGTTTGACTCCTTGTAATGAAAAACTTTAGTGTTGGAGGATGCTTAATGATTGTAACACATATAAGAATCAAAGTGTTTTATTGCTTAACACTTTTTCTTTTCAGAGCAATTGTAAGGCTTTAAAAGAAAATAAATGCATCAATGGAAATATAAGCAGCTATTTTTACTTGAAATTTTTAAATTACCAATCCCTCCTGTAGACAATCATGGCAATTGTTTATAAAATGCCACAAATAGTAGAATAAATCGCTCATCTATGTACATATATTTGATTTCAAGAACAAATCGCTTAGCATTTGCACTTTGTGACCCTCTACAAAAATATTAAAAACCCAAGCACATGATTCAGCAAACACATTTGTAGTGGCCCCCTCCTGTAGACATGTCCTTTAACATCGACCACATTGCGGCCAAATGCCGGTCACATTCGGGGCACCAGCTGTTGTGCAACCACCGCTCAAGCAACAACAACCACACACAACCCACCACCCATCACATCACCCACAACCACACCCACACCCACAGCAACTGAATTCTAATAATTTTTAAACAAAAACAAACTTCCTTCCGTTTCGGCGATGCCCATGCTGCAAATTCTGGAACATTACAAAAATTACAATGAGACACATTCGCCACGAGTTTCATGTGTTTTTGTGTTTAGAGAATTCGTTACGAAATTTCACGCCAACGTCTGTGACGAAATTTCGCCCGGTCGCAGAGGACAAGTGCAGCAGTTTTTTAGATGACAACCCCCTTTGCAGACCTTTTTGTAGACCCTTCGCGTACCGCAAATGTGAAAGGTTGCAACACGAGACAAAACTCAAACCCCCATCCCTCCACCGTTGCCACTTTTAATCAGCGCCCTGCGCAGCTATTTAAGGGACCAAAGCCAGCCAGGATTCCCCTGGCACTTTGGCACTCTTTCTGCAACGGCATTAAAATTCAGTGTGATACAAAATGAAAATTTCTATACTGCGGGATTTGCGTTAGTTTTTTTTAGAGAGAATGAGGGAATGAATGCATGAATTCCAAAGCAATTTTGATGTTGACATTGAGTAATGTTGGCATTGGGCCCATGCGCTGAACCCCGCTGAACAGTGGGTTCAGTTTGCGTTTGGGTGGTGGATTGGTTGTTTGGTTTGGCATTTTCATATCATTTTCGAATATTACATGCGGATTAGCATTTCCTCATTGGGATTGCAACAAAACGTGCCATCGTTATAACTATGGGGAGGGCTTGTGGGTGGCGCTCTAAAAAGAGGGTGGCTTGCATGCGGGCTGGGTTGGGTGGTGTAATGGGTGGGTTTGAGTAAGTTACTCGAGAGCAAGTGTTCTATTGTGTCTTCAATTGGAGCTCATTACAAAATGAAGGGTTGGGAAATTAACAAAAACGAAATATATTAGACTTTGCCTTAAGTTTACTGCAATATGAATGGATACAAAACGTTTCTTAAAAGTGATAAAAAGTTTTCATGACTAGGCTTTTCAAATTTCGAATAACAAGAGATATTCTGAGATTTTTCATTTACTTACCATATACATATATGACAAAGCTTAATTTATCAACATTTATGTAGAATTCTAACAAATTTCATAACTTTAATTAAATTTTAATTTTCTTATGAAATGTGTAAGAAAACATCAACAATATATGTTTATTTTTTATCAGTAGCGCGTGCCAACTCTATAAAGCCATGTTCGTCTTTCCGTCTATTATTTTAGGCTCTCAGTTTTGACACAGCTGCCAAGACCTGTAACAAGATCTTAGTATCTATAAATAAGTATAGATAATTTTCGACGTGCCAAAAAAAGCTTATTTAATGTTGGCAAGCTCAAATACTATTTGCACAATTGTTCAGTTTATGTTGTTTTCTTAACGATTGCTTAAGTTCACGTTTTGTTTCTTTGTAGCTGCTGCTTTGTAGCATTAACCCAACTTATGCTGCCCCTTTACGATTTACCAATTTGGGGAGCCAAAAAGTTAGCCTAGTCAAACGCTATGCCTTAACAAGTTGGATCAACTTTTAAAGAATTCTCAAATCAACAGCCTTTCAAAACTCAGCCAAGAGCAACTTTTCAATTTGCTTTTCACGCTCACATTTTACAAGCTGCTACATGATTGGGGTCGTCCGGTCCTAGTTCCTGCCCCTCTTCCTCCAGCCCACTGGCTTGTTCGCTTGTAACTAGCTGCCAAATTTCACACTTGCTTATGCTGCTACAGGAAAAATTCAATATCTGAGCACCTAACTAAAACTTTCAGCGCGTGGCGCTTGAAATGTGTCAGCGATGTATGTAGTATGTATGAGGAATTCTTAAACATCAGCCTACAAGCCCCACTCTCAAGTAGCAGCTGCTACCCTTTTCTTCACTCACTGAAATTTTTGTTATTAACTGACAGTTCATTAAAAACTCATTGCAACTGAGCCTGATTTCGATTCGGATTTTGATTTTGGATTTGGATTTCTGATTTCAACTTGGGGGTTGCCTCCTTATCAAGATCCACGACACATGTCAGTGCTGTGTTTGCTGATTACCGACGCTAGATAAATATTAAACAACTATATAACAGCTTCCCCCTTGTCCCCCCGTAACTTCGTCGCGACGTCATCGACTGTTTTGTTTGGGGAGCGCCCAAACAGCTTCCTTTCTGTAATTGACTCACCGCCAAGGGGCAGACCTCCACAGTCCTCCCACACTTCCCCCACAGACTAGTAATGAAATTTTTTGGCTTCGAGTGCTATAAATGTATGCAGGGCAACTTGAACATTGTTATTGTTGTTGCTTGGCACGTGGCACGTGGCACGTTGCTACGTGTAGGTTGCAGCGGGTAGGTGGGGGGTGGTGGAGAGGTAATGGCATGAAATTGATTTAGATTTTAGTTATGTTGTTATTCAACTTGCCGCCCGCGGCTTGCTTGTAATTATTTTTGAGCAGCGAATTGTGCAATAATTAAAAATGATTAGCTCATAAACATTTCCTGCCTGTCTCATGAGTCATGACAAAAAGGACCTGAGGCATATCTATTATCAGTTGAGAGTGGAAAATGTTGAGACCTCCTGCATTTAAATATTTATTTAAGGAAGACATAAATGTTAAAGATTTAATATTGAGTGAAAAGAAAACAAAAAATATATCACAGACATTGTTTGTAAAAATGTATGTAAGTAAGTATCTTTTCTACTTTTCTTCTTTCCAGCTAAGCTTCAAAGTAATAAATTCCAATTTTTTATGGTGTCAAGGAAAAATCAAAACATTTTCGTGTGAAAAATTATGCTTTTCGGAAAATGTATCACAGCTTAGAGTTGGGAAGCAAACGGCTGTCTAAAATTTTGAGGAACACTCTGTTGAAGGCTGAGGATGCATCAAGTGGACGACAAGCATGACGATAATGTGGATACTGATGCTGTGCGTGTTGGCTGACGATGACGAAGCTGCTAAAAAAAAATAATCTGCCCCCGTCTCTGTCTCTGTCTCAAGTCTGAGTCTGCTTTTGCGTCTGGGTTTTATGGTAATGCCAAGTACGTGAAAGATGCACCAAACTGGGCTGCTGATTCCTGGAAAAGCTGGCAACAGCAGCAGCATCTTTGGATAGTTGGGGTAAATTTGTGTGCTAGACAAGATTTATCGATATAAGTCGAAGACACTTGTTTACTGCCCCGCACAATGCGCTCCTATAACTCATACTTATATATATGTGCATGTAGTATTTGCCAAGCCACCAAATGAATCTCTGCCAATGCTGCACAATGCAACCGAATAGAGTCGAACATGAAAGTTGGTACAAGATTATGGTCATCAAATAAATTACATAGCTAAAGATACTTTTCTTTGCACATTAACCTTCTTAGTTTGCAGCTGCAGCTCGGTCTATAAGATTTATGTAGAGGCGTGTCTTTCAGTTTAGAGCTTGATGCTATTTCTTAAAAACAGTTAATAATAATTATAGATAATCTTTAGCTTAATGTAGGATTTTTTATAAATTAATATGAAGCATAATTTATTTTGTAATTTCATGTATTCTTTTATGCCTTTAAAATTGCTTCAAGCACATCAAATAAGAAGCAAATAGTAACAACTAAACATAATGATAACAAATAAAGAATGAGTTTTCTTGCTCTGTTCATTGTAATGAGAAGAAATTCATAATTGGCTGCTGTTAAGGCAATAAATTTCATATTTTCTTTTACACGCTTTAAATATAC
The DNA here is from genome assembly GCA_018152825.1 of Scaptomyza hsui. Taxonomy (NCBI): domain Eukaryota; kingdom Metazoa; phylum Arthropoda; class Insecta; order Diptera; family Drosophilidae; genus Scaptomyza; species Scaptomyza hsui. Next base: position 10,767,570 of record JAECXO010000307.1, on the reverse strand, counting down.
AGATTTAAGAAGCTTTAATTGAATGACTTACAAACCGTACTGGGTGCTAAACCAAGCCCCAAATCTAGTTTACAAATTGGAAACCACAAAGCCAACAACAACCAGACAAGCCACAGCAACAACAACAACTGCAACAACAATAACGACATCAGCTAGAAAATCAGTTTTCGCCTCGGCCAAGCCACAAAAACTCCACCCTAAAAAACCCCAAAAGAAAGAGAAAAAACAAAAACGCCCAGTGCTAAAATGACAGGCGTTTGTGGGTTGAGGGGGTGTTGGTAATGTGGGAAGCTACTAAAGCCTTTTGTCTAGTGTCCAGCGGGAGGCTGAGATTTGGGATGTAGATGTGGATGTTGACTTGGAAATTGGAGTGTGTTGCACTTTTGAATTTCAACTTTGTCTGCGTGTTGAAAATTTACTTGCTCCAAATTCAATTCAAAAGCGATTATCACCACTTAGCTGTCAACGACACGACGCCAACTACAAGAGATCCCCAGACTGCCCCCAACTGCCTCCAAAGTCCGAGAAGCCCAAGAGCAGTGCCAATAACCAGCAAAAGCCACTTGAACACTTCACAAAGGGCATGGACCATACTTATGTATGTATGTATGTATGTATGTATCTACATCAATAACACTTTGGTTGGCTCAAATAAAATTTACACTTGCAAGTGGCGCTAAAGTCAAGTGCACCCCCATCCCCCCTTTCTATGATTTTTTTCACTCTTGCACCCTGCAGCTGATGCCGTCAGCTGGTCAGACATGGCCAACAGTGTTGCCACCACGAACAGAAGAAGAAGGAGAAGGAGAAGGAGAAGAAGAGATGCGGCAAATGTGGTCAAGAGTTTTATAAAGTTCATCATCCATGGCCTGGTCCCAAGCATTTTTCAAGTGCAGCGCCAAAAGATTTTCAATTTCAAATACGAGCGCATGTATTATATAAGCAGTTGGCAGGCAGTCACAGCCTGTGAAAACCATTTCCTCCACTCTCTTGCTACACTCCCGGCAACGACTTCAAACCATTTCATTATGCCCTTAACATTTGGGTATAATAACTACGTCATCAAGTTGGCAACACAACACAACATTAAATAAGGGGAAACAAATTTAAGAAATTTTTTATATTTGTTATGAAGTCAACAGAAATTCGTAAGAGCATCAAATATATGAACAACTTATAAATGATTTTTTCCTTTCTTCCACTTATCCCGTTGCACATTCATAAAGTACATAATCATGTTCATGACGTGAGCTGAAGTGGGTTTTGGACGTCAGGGTTTGAGTTTTGGGTTGGCCCGTTTAGGTATGTGTTTTGAAAGCTTAAACCGCTACAAGTATTTAAAAAGCACTTCACACAAATGTATTAAAAGCATATTGAAATATGTACCGCATTGTTTATTTTGATTAAATCAACAGCAAATTTGATGGTGCTCAGTATCTTGTTACATAATTCACTTTATCTTTTATCAAAAACTTAAAAGCATAATTAAGCACGTGGTCTGACCAAAGGTCTGGGCTGCATTTTAGCTAACCTGGCAATATTGGCACAATCCAGTTTCTGGCCAGGATCTACAAGAAAGAAAATGTAAAGGATTTAAGTTATATGGTGTAGCTTCTTTAAGTAAACTTACTTTGGCAAGAGATGCGTTGAATATCACATTGAGATTGATTTCTCCAGATCCAGCGAGACTTGGTCTTCATGCGGCACACATCATTTATATCAATGGACTTGGCGTTTTTATTAGGACAGGTCATACAAGCCCTATGGATACTGTTACAATCAATCGTGGCATTGATGCACACGCAGCAGACCACCAACAAAAGGACGACAATGCTCTGAATATGCATTTTAAGCTCTACAGTCGATAACTGATATCCATGTAAAGTTCTTCACGAACTTTTATAGGCAGAAAACACCAGAAATAAATGACTCAGCCCGAAAAAAAAAACACCTGTGCTTTCTTTCATTTTGTTTACAATAAAACTCATTATAGAATATGTCCCAAAAGTGACACTGTAATACCTTCTTTTGCAAGGAATGCAGCTGGTCAAAAACAATACCCAAAAATTACTTCCTTAACTTGGTTCTCGACTATATATACCAGGTATTTAGTAGGATGAAGCTAGAGTTCAGCTCGAGTTACAGCACTTACCAAACATGTCAAAACTAGTACTTTTGTTGGGTAAGTTTACTACAGAAAAACCAACCTGATAAGAGATTGACATTTATCTATGATTGCAGCCATTTGCTGCTTGTGCTTGTTGCAAGTTCAGGCCAATCGCAATACCTGTGACAACTTGTCCAAACGCTGTTTGAGCCATCAGCGCCGAACAGGAACCAGTGATGACGTCACAAATGTTTTCAATGCCAACTGCCGTAAGGAAATTCGTAATTGGAAGAATATTACACGTTGTCAACTAGAACGTGCCGCCTGTGAATGTAAGTCTTGAATACATCATGGTGTCTTATAGGTATGATAATTTATTTATATTTCATATACTTTCAGTAACTTTGGTCAGGTGTAATAGACTTACCTGTGCTAATGTGGCCAAAGTACGCAGAGCTTAACTTAACAAAGGAAATTCATATTGGAACAAAAATAATTTGAAGAATTTTGAATAATAAATGGAGTTATAAACGTGTTTGAGCTTGTATGTCATCACTTATCATTCCTAAATCAATAGTCAAATTTAATTTATTAAACAATTATCACGAGCGAGTTTCACGGCTTTTAAGAACAACACGTAGTTGACTGAAGTAATTATTGCTTAATTGTGGAATTTTTCTTCGCACAAACATAAGTGCAGTATAATACTGATTCTTATCAGTCAAGTTCGTGCTCACAACAAAATCTCTCACGCTGGCGCGCAAAGCTCACCGCAGTCTTTAATTAATTTGCACATGCTTAGCTGGCCCCAAATTCTCACAGAATTTTGTTCGGCTTATCTGGCAACTCTTTCACGCTCACTTTCTGTCCTTCTCTAGCAACTCACCGCAGGCACGCAGCTTAGCTTAACGACTCATTTGATGTTGCGCGCTCTCGCTCTCTACGCCACTGTGCAAACAGTGTTCTCGCATGTAAACAAAAGTTGGTGCGTGGCAGAGAGGGGATCAGACTCAGACGTCTGTCTGACAGTCTATTTGCCTGTTTGTCCGTCGATCTATCTGCTAAAGTACACACGGTGATAATAAAGATTGCGAGCCGAAAACAAAATTTTGTGCGGCGTTAATCGTTGTCATCTACTCTTGCTCTTGTTATTGTTAACATATACACACACACACACACACACGCACACATTCAAATTAGGTAGGAGCCAGAGCCAGAGGTTCGACGTAGTCAACGCTCTAGATAATAAGACAGTTGCACGTCGAGTGACAGTCGCCCAGTTGACAGTTGTCGTGAGTGTCGCGTGAGCAAAACCAAAAAAAAAAACGAAACCGAATAAAGTTATAAATTATAGCATTCATATTGCCATATTGCTCCTGCAGCGCGTGCTTGTTACAAATTGCAATATTGATTGACTAACTGATTGATTGATTAAGTGATTCGTGTGAGTGAGTGAGTGAGTGAGCAACAGCAGCTGTTGCCAATGCTGCCAACATGTCAAACATCACATTAATGCATCTGACCAAATCGCAACCGCTTTTCCATATGCTGGGCAGCAGTTATGCCGCGCTGGCGAATGTCGATGCAGCCATCTATTCACCAGAGTTGCAAAGCTTGCACTACAACAACAACAACAATAATAGTGGCAATGAGAGTAGCATTGCCAACAACAACCACTACAACAACAACAACGGCAACGACATTTTGGTACTGTATGAGGAAGAGAATTACAGTTACCGTTCCACATCGACCATTGTACTAATGGTAGCCGCCTGGATACTGCTGATATTGGGTTTTGTCTTCTGCTGTTGTGCCGAGTGCTTTGGCGTCAGCGTCTGGCGGGGGAAGAAGCGCTCCAGCATCTCGCTGAGAGGCGCTGAGAGTGGCGCTGCTAGTGCTTCCACCAGTGCCAACGAGCTAAGCGACTTCCATGCAGGTGAGTTTTGTTTTCGTTTTTTTTGTCTTTGTCTTTTGCCGCTCGAGAGCTTTTGTGGGTAACAAGCCAAAACAGCGGCATACTTTTGGGCGCTGCTGAAAAATGGCCCTACGAACAGTGACAGCCAAACAACGGCAATGAAACTTTACCTTATTTGCTGCACATTGGCAAAAGCCGCGTTTGCCGCCCGCCCATTCCCTGAGCTTAATACTTTGGAAAATACAAAATGGCAACAATAACCGAAAAATTCCAGTGTTGCTTGAACCGCGTATAAACGAATTTCAAATACCCTTATGGCTATATACAATAAAAACAATTTATGCTATATCTCTAATTGATTTATTTACTGGTAGCGAACATTAAGTTATCATTAAACGATTGATGAAGCACTTTAACATTTAAAAATAGTTCAAGTGCAATAAATAGTTTCGTTTTTCGTTTATTGATAGAGCATATTTTGTGCAAAGTTTTAGCTTAAGAGTCATCAGTTAGCATTGAACGAGTCAAAGTTTATGCGCCACAGGGAACCGCTGCGCATATGCGAGTGCTAAACAAAGTGAATTTCTCCAGGGGGTTAGGGTATAAAAACGCATTTGTATGGGCTGTCAATGCGCTCAATTTCCACTGCTGAACTACTTTTGAACAGAGGAGCAGAGGCAACTACAGCTACAACTAGTAGCTCCTGCAGCGCTGGGGAGCCATGCAAATGTGTTTTGCGTTTTTGAGTTCTGAGCATTGTGCATTTTGCATTGTGCAATGCTGGCAGTTTTTTTTTTTTCTGGTAGGGTGTGGTGGCTGTGGGGGTTATGAAGCGTTAGACTCATCGATATCATAAAATATTTAGCTATTTTTCGTATCTCGTTTCGTTTTGTTATTGGCAAATTTGGCATGCGTTTTGGCTGAAATTGGCTTTTGGCCAAGTAAACGAGCGGGCAGATGCACACGTATCTGACTACAGACTCTGGCATCATTTTAAGTTTATGTGCCAGTGTTTAGGCAACTTACCACACACACACACACACACACACACACACACTTACACAAAACACCCCATGCAGCAGCTTTGGGTTGCAACTTGTGCATTGTGCAATGGCCCCTAAATTCTCAAAGATATTGGGTTTCATTAGGCCAATGCTCGGGCAAACTAGCCGGCCAGCCTGCCGGCCAGGCCAGCATCAGCAGTCAATGGGTCATTAGACGTTCGTATCGATAACACAAAATTTGTTTGCAAATTTATTTGGGCCATAACTAGTATGAGTATTGGCCGCTGGGATTTCAGCTGGGATTGTGGCTTTAGGCTTTAAGTGGCTTTCAGTTGCCGCATTCTTCGGTTCAATGTTGCAATTGCCAGATTGTGCTCCACTCTGTTCAAATAAATCGATACATTTTCGGTTAGAATGCAAATTTGTAACAAGTTATGCAAACAAAAACTCATGAAGCTTTTAAGCTAAAAGTATTTGAGGTTGACAGAAATACGAAGCGAAATATGTACAGCATACAAAAGTATCTTAAAATAAATGTGCACAATTTAGATTAAATATAAATGTTAAAAGCTTATATTGAGATGTGTAGGCTTTCTTATAACGGTAGAGTTGAATAATAAATCGATGACAGTATTACCGATAATATTGATGACAACTGCCACATAAAAGAAGCTCACATTTATTACAAATCCCGCAAACATTATTATGCCAACGACAAAAATCACGGAACGTTACATTCCGTCAGCGATATGAACCATAAAGCGTTAGTACTAAGCTGTAAGCAACAACATGGCGTTGAATGAAGCTCTCTGTCGTAAGTAATCGATTTGATGGTCCTGTCCCCATTCAATGTATGCACTTGAGCGCATTGGCCCATTTCGATAACTACATAAGACCCGCCTTAGTGTGTCATGCGATAAATTCTTGCACTTACCCAAGCCCATCCATAAACGTGCACAAAGTTAATACCTCTTCAAAGGGTATAAGAGAGAGCGAGAGAGGTTGGGAGAACTTTAAGTTGCAGCCATAAAAAATTGCGAAAGTCACAAATGTTTTATGAAACTTTCTCATTTTATTTAGCCTTTTATATTATATCAGCGCCCCGTGCATCGACTCAACTCAGCGTTGCACAAGTTTTTAATAAAAGTTCCTTGTGCACTGCAATTGCAATGCCTCCCACCCCTCACCCCCTTGGGTGTCAGTACTAGTCGCACTCGGTGCTTCCTTCTGTTCAGGAATTCATAACCGCATTTCTCTCTCGGCTCCTGGCAAACCAAGCAGCAGGCGCAGTTGTACATACCAATTACTTACATATCGACAATATGGCTGAGACAATAACTGAGACCAGACCCCCTTGGAAGCCCTTTAGAACTCAACTCAACTCAACTCAACTCGATGCTCCCTCGGAGCTCACAGCTGATGCCACTTTGGCGTATAATAATAAGTTTTTTTCTTTTTTTTTGTCTCCGAGATATTCGCACATAGAAAATTGTGCTAGATGCTTGCCAAGTTTGTTCTTGCTTGCAGTCAGTGCCAGTCAGTTTAATATATAATTCAGATATTCTTTCTCTCTTTTACATTCGATAGACACTTTAAAAATTTGGTTTTGTTTATTTATGAGATGATGTAGAAATTGTCAGCGCTTTATTTGCTGTTTACGCGCTCCATTGGTATTTGTCTCCCCGTCCACCTGCTGTTTATACGTGTACATCATTTTTTACAGCCACTCATCAGCGGTGGGGAGGGGGGAGATCAGGAGGCGCTGCTGCTTAGTTAGTCCTTCATGGCACTTTGATTGCTCATTTGGCATTTATTTGATGACGGCAGAACGGCCTCGCATCCTCCTTCTCTCTCTCTCTCTCTCTCTTTTGCTACTCCTAAATTATTCATTGTGCGTGCCTCCTCTGTGCCTCTTGCGCCTGCAGCATCTTCAATCTTCTCCTGCTGCTCCTGCTCCTGCTCCAGCTGCCCACGTACAGCACTGCTGTTGAGAGCTCTGCGAATTTTTAAAATATTCATGTCCTGCCGCTGGCATCGTTGGCCAAGAAACTCTGAAACGCTGAAAACATCATCGGACCGAGGCACTAACTAAATGTGCGTAATTTTTACCGACAGCGCATTGAAAATATCGCTCACAGCTATCAGACACAGCAGCAGCAGCTCTACGTGAGTTTGCAACTTGTCCAGTGTTCTGTGGGCGGGAAGGCGAAGGCGGAGGCGGAGACGTGGATGAAGGCTGTACTCGCAGAATATTGGATTTGCTGGCTGTTTAGCTCGTCGTTGTTTACTAAACCTAATATTCTACTACTTGGTTGGACCAAATATGGTGCAAATGGATTATATATCATTTAGGAACTTGAAAGTACATTGTGAGTAAATTTAGCTTATAGGTAAATATTAAAAATAATAATCATATTAAAAAAATAATAATAAAAATCATTTTTAAAGCCCTTTTCAAACTTAATTTTGTAGAAAGAAAATAACAGAAATTTGATTATACACAGTAGACATAATTTATTAATTACTTCTTCTTTATTGTTAAGAAAGTTTATAATAATAAATGGAGTTTTATGTACAGCAGCAACTTATTTATTTGCTAGAATTTCCGATTTAGCTGCTATGCACTGTGGTAGCGTTTGGTTCACTCTAATCTTATGTACCTATATAATAAATATATGTATTGTGAGAGTAAGCTTGTGCTTTGACATTTCATCTAATTTGTATTTATTGTACAACATTTTTTCTCAAATTGTGCATAAAATTTACATATTTTATTAGCGCTGTCCACTACCAAGAAGAAAAAGTCGGAGTAGAAGAAAAAGAGCCTCGTCAGCTTGATGGCAATTTCAATGCCTCCTGCTTTCTGACAGTTCACACGTTTGCCTGCTGATTGTGCGTAATTTTTATTGATTGCTCGCATCTACGAAAATGGCAGATACACGCAGCAACATAACATATGTATGTAGTTAGTTGTTGATGCAATTGTGTGTGTATTGAGGTCAATTGGATGTGTGCGGATGTGGCTGCAAATGGTTAAAAACTGGGCAACTACTGGCTGGTTGGTCAGTTGGTCAGCATTTCATTTAAAGTTGACATTATGCAATTTGATTAAGTTGCATTTAATTGCTTTTGTTTTACAATTATAAATAAATGTAAATTGCTTTGGTTTTGTAGTGTCATTCATATTAATTAATAATGTTGCATGAACGAATTAATATATTGATGCCTTTGTTAATATTTGAATGAATTATTTCATTGGAACAGAATAATAATGAATTTATATTAATACTTTAAGCAAAGCCACATATTAAAATCTAAATTATTTAAATATATGTCAGCTGAAACTAAAAAACAGCACGTACAAAATATTCATTCTTACTCTCAGTTTTTCTTACCAAATACGATTTAAGTATAACTTTTTATTATCAATTAAAGTAGTGCTTAATATAATTTGATAGCTAGCCATACTTTTTGAGACTTAACTCTGAAACAACTTTGAAGCCTGTTTTAACCAGATTCGACTGTTTCATTGGCTATATATAAAACTATCAGCAGAGTAAATTTCATACCCTAAAGTGCTTTTACTCACACTACGCACTTATTTATATGCCTCCTCCTTATCCCACAGAGACGCCCACTTGGCAGCCTTTCAACGTAAATTACCATAATTCGCGCTTTCAAAAGGCGCACACTTAACCTTTAATTAAGATACTCGAAACTTTTCAATATTCAGCACCGCTGTATGCAATGGCGCCGCATTGGCGCCAATTTTCTTTGAGCCTCGCCTCCTGCCTCTCTCATCTCCTTCTTTGACATGCAAACACACACACACACACACTCTACCTCTTTTCTCTCTTTCACACACACACGCTCGTCAAGTCGTTGCATTTTGCCATAACGAAATTAACGCCACGCCGGCAGCGCTGCAAAGTATGCAACATAAATTTTTTGCGCCGTGCCAATAAAAATAATTGAAGCAAAATGCCGCCCCACACGAGCGCAGCGTAAGGGCGAGAGTGGGTGGCAGGTGGCAGGTGGCAGGGCAGGGCAGCAATGGTGGTAGTTCGACTCCAATGAGGCTCCAATAAGACTCCAATGGCAATTTCACTTTTTATTGCCAGCCGCTTGACGTTGCTGCTGCATGTTAAGTGCTTACTCTTTGTTGTGGCCGCTGCATGTTGCCGCCATTGTTGTTGTTTTTGTTGTTGTTGATGGCATTGTTGTTGTCTGTTGTCATACCCATCCATCCAACGTCAACGCTCACTTGTGCTTGTTTTCATTTCCGCTGCGCTTATCACATTATTGCAAGCTCATTGCCGGCTTCTCTTTTGATTCCATTTTTTTATTTTTATTTTTTCATTTTTTGTTGCCGTTGTTATCAGTCAAGTTGACTTTGGATTTTCCTTTGTGACGTCACTGTAGAGCGTCTCTGTTGCATTCGTAATAGTGCACTGCACCGTACTGATGCCAGTTTTTATATCATTCATTCTGCTGGCGTAAAAAAAGAAACTTTAAAAATAGCTGAGTAAAGTTAAGTAACTAAAAAAATAAATGTGCCTTTTATATCTAAGATATTTAATTTATCTGTCTCTTATGCTCATGATATTAAACTTTAACTTCAAATTTATTTAATCACTTGTGCCTTTTTCGTTTCTTGACAATAATCATATAACTGAAGTTTAAAATTAAATAGTAATTTTACCATAAAATAGGCATGTCCTTAAATAGAAAGTGTCCCTTTCATACAAATGTTGCCGAATCGGAAGACAAACTTGTGCAAAGCATGGTCGATGTACTTAAAAGTTGTTCAAATGAAGCTATCGAAAAACGCAACATATTCCGAGTGGGCCTTTCAGGTGATTCGCTAGTACAGCTCTTCACCCGGGCACTAGTTTCGAGTCGTCTGGACACACAATTGTGGAAGTTCTTTTTTTGCGACGAACGTTATGTGCCACACGATCACATTGACTCCACATATGGGGCGTACAAAACTCAAATGCTAGCTCAACTACCCAATATTTTGGAAAGCCAACTTATGAAAGCAGATACGTCCTTGTCACTGGATGAGTGTGCAGATGAATTCGATACAAGCTGTCCAGAATTTGATTTGCTGCTGTTGGAGCAACGCTTCCACTTCTCAATAATGCCAAAGATGTTGTCTTCGTTGTAACGGGTTCCAGTAAAGCCGATATTGTAAAGCGCGTGTTTGTACAACAGGATAAAAAATATCCTTCTGCATGGGTAGAGCCCACACATGGACAGTTGACATTGATTGCAGATAGTGGCGCAGGAGAATCGTTTCTTGCTCAATCAGATCACTGCGCAAAAAATGCGTCTACTAACTGTTCTAACTATTGTAAGCAATAAAAATTTCTGGTACTGCTTATAAAAACACAAAATGTAACCTTACTGAGGAAAGGCAAACAAATTATTAATCGATTTTCCCACTCAATTCGAAAGCCAAAACCTTATTCAAACAAGAAGGAAAATAAACTGTCAAAGTGTCGGACTGCTTAAGAGTATTGAGTTTTTCAGCTTAGCGGAACATTTTGCATAGAACATTAATAAATAATTTGGTTTGTGTGAATGATTTTCATATAAATCCCCGTCCAGGAGTCGTTACTGTGTCCCTTCAGTGTGTATCTCAGTGTGTGTGACGTTTGTCTACTTTGCAGCTCATGTAATATTCATGATTATTTGAAATTTGCGCTTCGTTATCCTTTATCCTTTTTATGTGCAGCACACAGAGACGAGGAGACACACGACAATCATATGTTAACGCGTCCGGACGCCTTCTGTGTTTGCACAGATATACAAGAATACACAAACTCACATGAATGGGTGGATAAGTGGGTGGTTGTGTGTGTGTGTGTGTGTGTGTGTGTGTGTGTGTGTAGTCAGTTCTTGCATATCATCAGCCTTTAGTCGCCAGCTAACGTAATCGGTTTTCAGTGGCAGTGAGCAACTCGCCTTGGGAATTCCAACAGAGGCTTTGATAGCAACTCGGCCCCAGCTCTGCCCATCAATATTCCTCTCTTCTTCCTTCTTCCTGCTCCCTCATCCCTAAACAAACTGTTGCGTTAGCTATACAACTCCAAAACTCCACTCCTGTCCCCCCTTTTTCTCAACCGTCTCTTGGCTGCGTTTTTATTTGTCACACGTTTGATGCCGCCATATTGTCAATACACAGACAGGTTTCAGTGTGTGTGTGTGTGTTAGTGTGTTTGCTACTTCCGTTTCAGCGCTTATCAGTTGTCGCTGCGCGCCCGTTGTTGGCGGCTCCCTTGGCGTGCTTTTTGTGCAAGTTTATGCAACGCCAAACGAGCAACGAGCAGCTCACAGCTCACAACGTGCAACGTGCCACTTCTAACGGTGGCAAAGTCAACGGCTTTTGTTAAGGCTTAAAGCGCTTGCTGCGCGTAGATGCAAGGTGCAAGGGGCAAGGTGGCACGTTGGCACGGTGGCATGTGGCATGGTAAAAGGGGCGTGGTCCCACCGTCTGGTTGCATTGCGATAAAATTGTTGTATGGCAACAACTTCAACAAGTGAAGCGCTTCACGCGGCGAGTCTGTTGACAAACTGAAAAACAATTATGATTGATTGTTCAACACTGGCAAAAGATTGCCAGCACGGAAGATGTCTCTAAGCGTATTTCGCACAACTTCTGCAAAGTAACTTCAAGATCGAAAGTTAAGATACGTCCGCCGGCAGTGGGAAATGTGAAGCTAGTACTGAGCAAAGTATACTTGGAAGATAGTGTGTATCGAATACTTGCCAACTTTCAAGAACTCATAATATGACCAATATAATAGCGAATTGCATGAAAAGTGTACATGTTTTCAAAGATTGTTGTAAAACTAAGAAACTAGTTTGTACAGACAGACTATCAACTAAAGATGATAATCAAATATTACAATTAACAGATTATTTTGTTATATTAGTCACTAAAAAGTTATTTTTGAAGATTCTGTTGAGAAATCTACATAATAAACTACATTAAAAGATACAAGGGAATGATTCAAGAAGACAAACGACATCGAATGCAAGATAGCTAGTGTTTGATAAATTGCTTATATATATTTATAAAAAATAAATCTTTAAAATTCATAACCTTGTGAGAATAAATACCATTACTTAGTGAACTGTTTCCTTCGCCAAATCCCGAACAGCTGGCCTAGCTCAACGAATTGATCAAACACATTTAGTATTACTTAAGACTGCCGGCTTTGTCTTCTGAGACACGCAACTCCTTTGAGCTCCAGTGCTATTTCTATTGCTACAATCTTATCAAGACGAACAAGCCGCATCTCCAGCATATCCTTTAACCCAACACATGTCGCTCAGCCGAAAAAACAACAAAGGAAAAGGATACAACAGATACATGCCGTCAGTTGTTGTTGTGGCTGATGCTGCCGCCGGAGATAGATGTTTAAGCCAATTTGTAAACCATCAAATCGCGTTAAATGCGCTTTTCCGGTCCATGTCGATGTGTACACGGCCCTCCGTCGGTATCAGCTCAAAAATCTCTCGCATTGTTTTTGTTTTCCTTGCTAAACGGAAACGGTTAGGCACCCCTCGCAAAAGGCACTCAATGCACGGCTCGGCTATACGTATCCTTCTGCCACAATTGCGACTAAGTTGTGTTTTATTTTTTCTTCTTTTTGTGGTAACTACTACCTTTGCACCTCTGGCTGAGAACAGGTATGTAAGAAAGATATGTCTGTATGTATTCTATAAACTGAAATCGTTTTGCGCTTCTTTTTCATCTTGCGCCTGGGTTATTCATATTGATTTGTTTGCCTTTTGGCTATACTGTGTGTGTGTGTGAGAACAGGAAATTGAAAAAGGGGCCGAAGCATCAGCACTAGAAGTATTAGAGGGCAGACACCTTCAAATGGTTCATGCGAGTTATGCAAACGCTATTCAATTATCGATCCCATTGAGAAGATTGTCACCAACTTTTGCCTCAATATTCTCTCGCTTTGACCTCATTCAACTCCGGCCGTCAAACTTCCGTTGCGGCGCATTCAAGCAAACAAAAATGAATTGACCAGCGACCAGAGACCAGAGCAAACCAAATCGAAACGTGAAAAACCCTCCACCTTTCCTACTCACATTAAATGCCCTAAAAAATGAGCGAGTAATTTACGAGCTGTTTGTCAACAATGTCTGAAACAGAGCCCATGCCATCGACTTTGTATTTTTATTAATAAAGGAAACTCGAACTGGAAATAAAACTTAGCCCGAAACTGAAACTGGGACGCGTAATGAGGCGTTTGATCATTTCCGTTCAGTAGCGTATAAATTTAAATATGTCGAAGGATTTTAACATACAAATCGTATTAATGCCATTGTATTGGACAGCAGGCAATATATTTTTCCTTATTATGAGAAGCACTTTTATAAAAACAACAAAAACTAAGCTGATGAGGTTATGGTTCACGAAATGCAAGCTGGAAGGGGTTTTCTAAGCAAAATGGTTTTACTAAACAAGCAAAATGTGCTTAGATAAAAATTAAAATAATCAAAATATAAATGTATGTTTTTACAATATACAATATAAATTAAATTAAATCCAAATCTTGTATTTAAACAATAAAAAATATATAAAATCGGAAATTCAGCTATCTCTCACATTTTTTGAGCTAGAGTCACCAAGCAGTCTCCCTACCATCCGTTCTTTAACTGGTATCAGAGTATACCGCAGTCGGTAGCTGTCTATATCGATTCAACACGTATATATCCCACATTTAAACAGCTGGAGTTGCCAAATGTGGTAGGAAGATAGTTTGTGACTTCAAATCCGCATCCATAATTTGGATTCCAAGCTTACACCTGCCGCCTACCAGCCCCGCCTTTTTGAAACCAAACCAAGTTTGGTGGCTCTAGCTCAAAAACTGTTAAAGATATAGCCGATTTAAATTTTATAAGGCGGGTGGCTTAGCCCAAAAAATGTGAAAACTATAGGCGTTTCCAATTTCAAGGAGCAGGGAGGATGGGGGCGGAAGGAGTGGGCGTGGCATCAAAAATTTTGATGCAGTTTTTTCAGGAACATGCCTAGCTATCTGCGTGCAAATTTTTGTAATTCTAGCTGTAAGAATGTGAGATATATTTGGTTTTATCGGTTTTTAGTTATCGAAGTTATCGATTTCCCAGCCTCCTAGTAGGCGTGGCACCCCGATCTTAACACTTCATCTTTACCGTCTATAGACAAAAATAATTGCAAAGTTTCAAGTCTCTAGCTCTATGAGTGTCTAAAAAAGTTTCGTTCATACAGACGGACAGACGGACGGACAGACACCATGACGGACATTGCACAAAACCAATATACTATGAGACCTTCGGTATCAAAGTATAACAAGAAGGCTCTAGTCGAGATTTCCAACTAGGAGATACCCCGAACCCTATACTTACGCGCACAGTCATATTCTGTGACCTAAACTTCAATCTTGAATTTCTCTAGTGTTTCTCAGCCGATTTCGATGAAACTTTCAGAAAAGTTCTATCGTTACCCATTATTTCAATCCCCATTTTTACATTTTCCAAATTCGAGAATTTTTTGTAATCGATTCCATGTGTATATCGGAAACCAGAATAGTTATCGATAATTTTAAATAAACTTGTTCTGCTTATGGTATAGGAGAACTTATATTCAAAATCTGAAGGCTCTAGCTTTTGTAGTCTCTGAGATCGACGCGTTCATACAGACAGACAGACGGACAGACAGACAGACGGACGGACAGACGGACATGGCTATATCGACTCGGCTGTTGATGCTGATCAAGAATATATATACTTTATGGGGTCGGAGAAGCTTCCTTCTGCCTGTTACATACTTTTGCACAAAACCATTATACCCCTTTTACCCATTTTATGGGTTCGGGGTTTAAAAAGGAGTTCATAATTGTTTACTGCTATTGGGTATATTTATTTAGCTTGTGTATTTAGTTAATTTAAACTACCCGACTCCATCCCGTCACCATGCTGTTACTTACCTTACTGATAAGTTATAGACCTTTACGCGTACCTATAAATAGACTCTACTCAGCACTCGTTTTTACTTCCAGCCGATGCAAACAATGATGACGTTTTATTAAAGCTTATTCAACTGCATGAATCGCAGTTAAAGTTGACTCTTGAGCTGTCCAAAAGGTTAATCACACAACCGGCAAACAATCATCATGACTAAGATAAAACTCGTTGTTGATTTTGCTAAAAATTCCAAAGATAGACAAAGTACACATATTCGCGCATTTTTACTAGACAGATTTACAATTAAATTACTGGTATAATTATAACTTATCGCAAAAATAGCCAGACTTGCTGGCACCAAGTTTGACTTAAGTCTAAAAGACTGTAACTGAAAGTGCGGCGACTCTTGGCAAGATATCATGTGTGTTGTGTGTTGTGTGAATCCCATGACTAAGATCATTTTCTCACTGAGCCAGTTTTGCTTTTTTGTGTAGATTATTTCACGCGTGCCCAACCAACTTTACCTGTTTGCAGCTGTTTGTTATTGTTAGCCACCGAATTACGATTATAACAATAACAAAGCTGAATTTTTAAGACAAACTTAAATACGAATTCTGCCCCTTTTGTTGGCCATGACTTGCACAACTGTCTCTACCGGGTGTTGTTGCTGGAAATAAAATATGCACTTTTAGTGCAGACACAAACCACTAAAATTCCAAGTGTGGTGGATATCAATATTGTTAGATCAAATTGCTAAAACTAGGACACAAACTCTTGATCTTATGTTCGTTAGTGAAGACACAAACCACTAAGTTCCTATTGCTGAGTCAAAATTCACGAAGTCAAACATTTTATAGCAACCTTTAATTTTACGCTTATTACAGGTTGTAACTGAAATTTGTTGATTTTTACGGCAAGTTTGCTGCTTAGCTCAATTAATTTTCACATTAGCACATTTCAGTCGACGTATTTACTTAATTGCATTAGTTAAAAAGTTGTAAACAAAAGGCAATCAATGCTGGAGATACGCGCAATAAATAATATTTTATATATTACGAGTGCTACTTGGCACATTTATTTATAATGCATTGCCCCATTTGATACTCGCCAAATGACAGTCCGGCATTTAAGTTGTCAAGATAATAAACGGCACTTCAGATAAGCATCCATCGCCATAGAATGCAGCCCACTCATAAATTATGTGAATTTCACACAGAATCAGTTTCAGTTGTCTTATCAGAGTACTTAAGACTACTAACATTAAGTGGGTTAAGACTCCATCCACTCTACAGTAAACAAATGCTAAACAATAACTCCAATGATAAGCTAAATAATCATTCCAAATACACCTTATCTGCTAAGTACTGGGTATCAAAGTACCATTATCTTTGCAATCGTTGTGCACAAAAATAATCAAATCTATTTAAAAATTACTGTATTATTTATATGCATGTTAAACACATTTGTTTTATAGACCATTAACTAGTACATATATTAATATGTTCTGAATGAGCTCTCAATAGAAGTGCGCTAAAGCTTGAATGTAAACTATTAACCATAAAATATAATAAATGTGTGCAGTTTAAATAGAGCTTAGCCAATTTTCATTTATGAGTGTAATGGAGTATTAAATTATATACTTTAATTGTCAAAAAAGTTGGTAAACAGAAATTATTTTATTTATGAAAAATCACAAAAGCTCATGCTTTATAAAACTATTAAACTAATTGCATGGACATTTTTAGTGTCTAATTAAAAATAGCTTAGCTCCTACCGATTGTATACAATTATAAAATTTGAAAACTGTTCAAATTCCAAGCTGTGCTCAACCGTCAAGTATGACACATGGGAGTGTCCTATGTACTATGAGCATCAATCGATTACAAATGTTTTTATACAATGTGCCACTGATGTTTAATTTTAAGTTTTCTAATCAACCGACAAGCGACAAGCTGATAACTCAAATCATGTGTTGCTAAGCTCCATAGAATGTTAATTGGTTCGAGTGCAAAACAAATAAGTATTCCAAAGTCGAGAGTGCACAACTAAACAATATCTTGTTACTTGTTATGGATAAATATATATAAATGCTGTATTAAATTCCAAATTTATAACCAACTAACTTAGTCCAGTCAATTGCAGGCAATAATAAATAATACAAACAGTTAACTCGCTGGCAAAAACTTAAAATAATTATAATATTTCACAAAGACTTATGCGAACAATGCGAATATGTACAATATATACATACATACATAATAGGGAGTATGCTGAATATGCAACGAATGTAATTACGGGTATCGAACATGACTGTTATGCTATGATTGCGATTGTTATTGTGATTGTGTGTTTGATTATCATTATGGCCACGCCTTTGAAGCCATTATGCAATTGCATTAAAGCGATGCCGCAATTTGCATGCAACAACTTTACACAACTATGCAGCGTGCCGCATTACTTGCATTATCATTGTTGCCACCACAAATGCAGCGCCAAATAGTCAAATGGAATTTAAGCTATAAATTTGCCCAAAATAATTAAATGCAAATTTTAATAAACATACCCAACAAAAGTATGCTGGACAAAATGTATATAATTGGTTTTTAATTTAACTATGTGGGACCTAAAGTTACTCCTAGCTTTAAAGGACATTGTTAAACTAGATGTAATAACAATTCACAACCCAAGATATGACGTAAGTCTAGCCAACTTAGATTTTTATAATACCCTTGCAAGTTGTTACACTTATATAGGGTATTAATACAATAATTTCATCATGCACAGTTGAGTGTTCAATAAAATTGGTCTATTGAAAATAGTGCGTATAATTTGCCAACTTAATGTAAATGGATGCAATTAATTGTAAGCGATATGCATAATTTCAGATTATGCCCAAAGGGGCTTTAAAACGCGTGATTTAAACCTACAAACTTATTACAAAATATTGCAAACTATTTACTATATTTGTTGTTGGTCATAATTACCAATTTGTGAGGCAGGCAATTCTAGCAAATGCAGTTAAAAGAAACACTTAAGCAGTTTTCAAATGACATTTAAAGTCAAAGAAAAGAGCAAAAATATATGCACATAAGTACAAAATACACAGCGTTTCGTTCGTTTTCGTTGCTATCGGCACAATTTGCACTATTTTGTTATTGTTTAAAATATATATATATACACACTTTATGCCCTAACAAAAAGTATTGTGCTTTGCTCACAATATGTGTAAAAGCCGCATAATCTTTGAATTTATGTTCTTGGCAGTTTGTAGTAGTTTTATATTGATACAACTTTACACTATATGAATTTATCAGTTTGTTGACATTTTTTTACTTAAGATCTCAATAAACAATTGAAATGTCATGTGAACAAGTGTATTTATTGTTCGGCAACGCACAGATATCAGTTCTTTTTTCCTGTGTTGTTGTTGATGTTGTTGTTATTGTTTCTAATTCATTTTCGATAGTGAAAACATTGACGTTCTCAGTTCGTGGGGTCTGTGTCTGGACGGCTCCGTCGTGTTGTTTCAGTTTATTTAATTTTTTGCGGCGTCTTCACGTCAGATACAGATACATATACACACACACTCAAACACAAATACGCAGAGATACAGAGCCGGCAGCTCAGTAGTCTGTAGTCAGTAGTCAGCTGTGTTCGGCCTCTTTGCTTGGCGGTGCTTGTTTGCGCTTTGTGCTGCCTGTGCCTGTGCCTGTTCAGATACAGATACAGACACAGACAAAGATACAGATACTTGTACTTAGACCGCAGCAGCGGCAGCTGTGTCACTGGCAGCGCAGTCGGCGACAAGTTAACGTTAACGTTAACATAAACCTTTTGCAGTTAACTTGGCTTTAATTGCTGAGCGCTACGGAACAGTTTTTAATTGTTGTAAACAAGCGCGCGCGTTCAGTTCAAAACTGGAAAAATCATATAATAAAAACTATCGAAAAAGTTTTAAAAGAAAAAAACATATCAATAAACGAAATTACAAATCAGCCGCGAGTTGTTCGAAAATTTAAAAATAAATTTGTTATTGTCGCTAAATTGGAATCATTTATGCAAATTAATTGATGCCGGCGGAGAAATGGAATTGGCGCCAAAAACATTGAAATTTTACAGCATTTGTTTATTATATGTGTAGACAGCCAAAAAAAAAAGCATTAAACGAAACGTAAGCAAGCAAAAACGTCAACAAACAGTGAAAATACTTACGTATTATACAAAAAAAAATGCATAAATATTTTATATAAATCCATAAAGTGCATTCATTTTTTGAATTTCCATTTCGCGTGTTGTGCTTTTTCTTTGATCTGTTTTCTATTCAATTATATTATTTATTCCTTTAGAAAAAAATGCCAGATAAAATTGTTGTGCTTTTATAATGCTGAGAATACGCTTTTCAATTAAATAAAAAACGACTGATTAAAATAGAGTCGCCCATTGAACTTTTCAATTAGATTGTAATGCCTTGTTACATAAAAATAATATAAATAGCTTCATCTATTGTCAACTTAAATGTTATCAAGCAAGTTAAAAATTTGTTATTGTTTTTATCAAACTTAATTCAGTATAAAATTTGCATAAGCTCTTGTATTTATACTGAATCTTAGATATTTGTAGAACTATCATCCTATTTTCGAGCAACAAAATAAGCTGTCAAACACGTGCTCCGTTTGCAGGGGGCTTTAGCTGGGGCCCGTCAATTTCACTGGCCCCCAACTGTATGACCGAGTATTCTGCTTCAGTTGTTTTGTGTACAGAATCAAGCGTTAAGATCTCAAAAATTTTCCACTTGATTTATTCATTAATTACGCCCTTTATGACTCGTGTTATAAAAATAGTACATGCATATGTATGGGCATTGTAACCATGTTTAGAAATGAGGACTGTGTGGCCTACAGTATTAATGATTGCAAGTCTTTTAATGAGCGACAACTCGTTTGCTTTTTATGAACTGCAATCATCTTTTAGCCTGAATACAATTGAAGCTAATTGGTTGTAAATGTTTTCCCTACTTAGTGCAGATAACAAAAGATCACATGGAGGAAGACGACACGTTTGTAAGCTATAGAAATAGGTTTATATATAAATAAACAACATCAATAAGAGGTTTATCCTCTACTAAAATATAAAGTGGTTGCCCTTCAAACAAGAGTAATATAAAAACATGTTTACAAAACTTAAAAGTTTCTTGAAATGTAAACTAAGAACAACAAATCTTTGTTTTGAGCGTGAAAATTTTAAAACTAAAGTTACATACGATCTAGAATACAAATTATTTAAAATTTAATTTAGAACGAGCGTTCTTTATTTGCAGTTTTATTTGAAGCACACATTAAACACCTCATAAACTTATAATTAATCACCGCCACTTGATATTTAATGAGTGTTTAGCTAACTTTTTAAGACGTATGTCGACATATGTTTATTTTGTATTTAAACTAATGGCCAGGTGGCTTTTGAATTGCACCACCTTCACGACGCACGTGTGTCCTTAGTAGTTCTTGGCGTGTAGCTGGCAATTGTTAAATCAAACAGGAGAGCTTTTTATGGCATGCAGCAAGTAGTAAATGAAACAGAGCAAAGCGCAAGCACGACCTGAGGCTAAGTAACACTTTAAGAGCGTTGAAAAATCAACTTTGCAAATCAATAAAGTCACATCTGTATGTTTGTTTTTGTAGATTGTGAGATACAGAGATACGAGCAAGTGACAAGAGATACGAAAACCGAGTCCAATACTTTATTTAGAAACGTTTATTGCTAAGATAAATCCAGCAAAGGAGTTTAATAGCCACTATCAATATTTGTACAACAAATAAGCAACCAGAGCAAACGTAGCACAATGCTAGCCGGAGTGCGAGTACAGTGTATCTATAAGATACAGTCGCAGTATACGCAGCCACAGCAGCAGCCGCAGATGCGTATGGCGAATTAACACAAACGCGTTAACACAATTAGTTGAAAACTGAAAAGCCTCATACACATAAAACACGAAACGAATCAGCAAAAATAAAAATAAACCTAACTAAATAATAAAATAAAAAAAAAATAAAAATACGCAGCGAGGTGTCGACAAAAAGCGCCGCAACAAATTTGCAACTTTGCACTCGTCGGCGGTTTTTAGTCGCGAAATGAAGCCGCAGCCTCAAAGCTGAGCCACAGAACGCGTGTGCCACACCACCTAAACACTATACTAATAGCAATTATAATAGCTATTCAAATACGAAAGTGACTTTAAACGTTTCGAGTGCCAAGAACATGGTCGAGTTACTGAAGGCCCTCAATTTGACGGGCAATTTGCTAGCCGGCCTTGAAGACAACAGTCTTGAAAATGTATCGAATCCCATTGCAATGAATGCCACGGCCATGAATCTAACCACATCAGCTGTGGCGACCAATGCCACCAGCTCTGCCGAGAAAATTCAATTGGATGGCTTCGATCTGCCCGGCAACTATTCCATATTGATCAATAAACTGGAGCAGCTGGCTCTGGGCCTGGACTCGGCGCTGGGCAACTTTACCATCGATCGCCAAGAGGTCGAGATCAATTTGAGTGGCGGTGCCTCGGCCACCGATGTTGCCGATGTGACCGACGATCTGCTCTTCAGCGAGGTTATACCCGCTGCACGTGCTCCGCCTCCGCATACACCGCACGGCTCTCGCATTTTCACTGGCAATGATGATGAGTTTCATGTGGTCAGCGATATTTGGATTGGTGTCATTCTCACACTGCTCATCGTCTTTATAATATTCTTTATATGCGCTTGCTTCCTCTATCACAAGTTTCAACAATGGAAAAATTCATGTGAGTGCCCAAACGTATACTTGATAAATTTTTAAACTAACATTTCGTATACGCAATGGGAAGTAAACAAAATTAAGGCCAGATTATTTAATAATGCTGCCTTGCATTGGGTATTCTTATATTTTGAATACGTACATGCATCGGGAGTGTTTATTTTAGCTTATTTTAAATTGAAAGCTAGTCAATATGACTGAAAAGTTTTTGTTTTGAAAAGTTTTAGTTCAGTTAGCATATGGTTAGCACGTAATTTTATTGAAGCAGAAACGCAGATGTCAATTTACTGCAGCTGAATAAAATTATCAACTGAATCATAAACAAAGCAATAAATCGCGTCAGCATTTAAAAGTACTATAAATAAGTTTTTTAAACAATCATAGTTGCATTTAACAATGGCTTTAAAGCTTTTTTGCCCGTTGCTAAAGGGTGTGTGTGTGTGTGTGTGCAATTCTTAGGGCATAAAAAAACATACACAAAAGTACAAATAAACAAAATACCTAAGGCAAAGTCTGCGGGCCAAGAAAAACAGAAACAGAAAGCAAAACTTTCAAGTGACTGACAAAGATGATGATGATGATGGTTACGATGATGATAATGACTTTGGTAGAATGAGTCAGAATTAGAAACGGCAGCAAAACTAATGCAAATAGATTGAAATTTTAGCGCCATTTATTTGCATTGCGAGAAGCGGAGTAGTGGGAATCGAGTCTTGTGACTGGAATACATTTGAAATCTTAAACAAAAGCATTTCACAAATAATTCGCAGCATGATAAATAAATAAATTTGCTCTCGGTCTGTCTCTTAGTGTGTGAGAGTGTGTGTGTCCGTCTCGGTGAGCAATTTATTTGTTTTGTAAATTACCAAATAATTGCGGGCATAGAACACAGAGAAACAGAAGCTGTTGCCAAGCACTTGGCTCTCTCCTATCATAATTTGTCTCTGACCCTGTTCTAATTATAAATTATAAGGCAATTAGCTAATAAATTCCAAATTGCAATGACTAAAACTACATACAATACACTAATATGCTTACTTACACACACACATACACACAGGGTATGTGTACATATGTATTTGGCTCTTATCTGTGTCTGTTGGCAGAGCTGACCCCTTGGGTAGCTTTTTGTTTGCCAGCCAAAAACAAACATAACATTTCCAGTTAATTAAAGCTGCAGTCAAGTGGCCCCATTTAGAGGCTACAAGACTCCAAGACACCGAGTCTCGAAGACTCCCAAACTGAAGTGCTGTTTGTTCAGTTCGAGGCTCGATTACATTGCACATTTGTGTTAATTAATTAAAATTGCCTTGTTCTACTTGAACAACAAAAGAATCATCTTGCACCCACAGGTCAATTGTTTGCCCGTTTGTTAATGGCCCAATACCAAGTCAGTGGGCCACTTTCGTTTTGATAAGACAGCACTTCGATTTGTGCTTTGATCGAGGTGCAATGAAGGGCATCAAATGCAGGCCATATTCAAAAGCTTAAGTGCCTCAAAACGGGAGCTGTCAAGTGTACGAACGATATCAATTTCAATGGGCAAGATAACGTTACCAATTGAGATAATAATCGAATCTATATGCAGCACAAAGGATTAACACACATTTGCCATAACGCTTTTCACATTGACCTAAAGATTTTGTTGGTTTCAGTTTAAGTTTCTACTGTAGTTCCCATTAAAGCAAACAATTTCTGGTACTACCCAAACAGATCATCAATCAAATGTCTGAACTCATTTCAGCTGCTGTGCTGCAATCTGCCAAGCTGAAAACTTGAAACATGGCTTGACTAACACACTTGGCAAAGAGACATACTAGCAAAATAAATATTAATTTTGGGCGTTGTCAGAGCTAAAATTCACAAGCTTGCAAATATCACGACCCTCACTTAGCACATTTATGATTTTGGCATGTTTTGTTTTTCTTTCTTTTGATTTCAAGCTATTTTTAGACAAATTTCTAGGCTGCGAAATAAACATTCGTTTTAAATCGAGTCTTTAAATGATCTAGAATTCAGTCTTTGTTAATGGTTTATTGATATTGTTATGCAAATATTTGTTATTTAGTTGCTTATTAAGTGTTTGCGAGCATGGCAAATTACTATAACTGACAATTAAATACCCTTGTTTTATAGCTTCAAATCCATCCATTTTGGGATTAAGTTTACTTTCGTCACTAGACTTTTTACTCGTTTAGAGATGTTTTTATTTGGTGAGAGATGTACACATGGCCATAAACTTATCTAAATAAAAAAAGATTTGTGCGATTAAAGCTCTAGTAATAAAGTAGAGTAATAAATTTGACGTTGTTCACTTTATGAGCAAATACGTCACACAAATATTTCACAGCACAAAAGTTTTGACTATTAAACTGTGCAAAACAATACAGTCTACACATTTCGAGTCTAAATAACAGTAACCTCTTAAAGAGCATTTGTTTGCGCTCTCATGTTTATCAAACAGAGCAACGTCACTCATACGCAACGTTGTACGCATTGTCACCGGTGTTGCGATGCGAATGAGTGACATTTTTTCGGTTCACGGCTGTTTACTTTTATTTTAATGAGTTGTTTATCTTTGCGGTAGTTGTTGTTGCTGCGGGTGTCGCTTTGCTGTTATTCTTCTTTATTGCTGCTGCTTTTTAGTAGTTTTATTTGCTGGAGAAGATTTAAACATGCAAATTAACATAAATTCTTCCAACATTCGTTTTTATTTCCTTCATAAATGTGTTAATATCAAAAATTCATCTATATTATAATTTAAAGTGGAGTTTTTTTGTTGCACTCTTGTGGCACATGTGCAAAACGAGTCAATTCGAATAAAGTCGTTAAACTTTTGCATCATTTATCCGCCCGCTTTCCAATTAAATGCGAGTGGTTGGCAAATAAAATAAAGGGGAATTGTTAATTAAATTAGGCATTGATTAAATTTGCAAATAATTAATAAAGCGTAAATTGCAATGGCATCAACATCCTCTTCATCCCAAGTAACGTCATCAGCAGCATCATTATCATTGTCGTTTGGGAAATAACTGTGACTTTCTCCCCCTCCTCAAGCATCTAGAAGCACTAAGCTGCTTTGACGTCAATACTTTTGCCACTTTATTATTAGTACACACATATATATGTATAAAATGCTTTTCGCAGCATGCAACACTTTTAAGCGGCTTATGTATAAGTAGATAAATATATATGTATGTGTGTATAGATCAGCAACACGTATATGCTAAATTCATTTGTTATTTTCCACATTTATTGCTTTATTGAATCAAACGTAAAACTCGCAAAAATATGCTAAATGATTAAAACCCCAAATCGTAAACAACAACAATTAAAAACAACAAGTTGGCAAAAGGGGCAGAAGGGGAAGGGCGAAACCAACATAAAAGCGCCTAGTAAATGCTAAATTAGTAGCAGTAACTAAAATTGAGTTTGCCTTTGGTATTGCTAAAAACCCGTTAAACACAATAACAAAAGCCAGCATCGGGAGTTTGGCTAACCAAAGTCGACATGATGCTTCAGTTTATAAGCCACAAAACGTGTTGGATTTGTTTCAATGGCGCTAATTGCTTAATTGAAACTGTTTTTGCATTGCATTTACTGTTAGCTAACGCTTTCACTCCCTCCTCCCCGCCCACCATACACACACAAAGCTTTTGGCCACCCCCATACCCCCTGCTGTGCCGTTCATAGCAAAATGTCAATTAGTATTTGCCTGCTAAAAGCCAAAAAATCGACAATACCAAAAATTAGCTGCTCGCATGACACTCACACACACACCCACCAACACCACACCTCCGCTCATTCCAGCACATGTCACGCTGTCGTATACGTAATATACATTTTGATTAGCATTACGCATACGCCACGATGAGCATTTGATATTTGAAATGCATTGCGAAAAAATCAAAAGCAAACTGTTCCATTTTAATTGCAAATTTGTAAATAAAATGCAAAATTTACTGCGGCCCAGAACATCATCATAATTGGCCAAGGGGCAGTTGCAGCATATTTCAATAATTGAAGTGCGCTATATTTTTAATTAGTTAAATGCGCGTTTAATTAGCTTTATAAATTATGCACATGCAGCGGTTAGTTGCAAGCTCTTTCCCTTCTTTTTTTTTGTTTTATATCATTTACTGGCTTTTACACTTGTTTTTTTGCATTTTTTGTTGGCTCTTCGCTGACTTTGGAGTTTACTTTTCATAATTTATGAATGTTTGTTAAACAGAGAATGGCACTGAAATGATGGTCTTTCAGTTATGATTTATTTATGTATTTTGGGAACGTTTTTTTGTATTATAGCTGCGTTTATTTGCCTGTTTATTTGTTCATTTGCTTGTCTTTTCGCTGTCAACGGAAATGAACTGCAATTTTTATTTATTAATCGTTGCATGATTTATGGATAAATAATTGCAATAACTTTTTACTACGCGAATGACCTGTCAGCAGCGGTTTTAATTTGCGAGACGTGAGGGGAGGCAATGAAAGCAAGAAACAAAAACAAGATATAATTAACGGAGAGCGATGTTAAACTGCTGAAAGTTAAATCAATAAATCATTTGTTAAACTGCATATTTCAGTGCACAAAACTGTTTACTGATCATATGTATAAAGCATACGCACCGTTATCGATATAAATACATACTTTTTAAATATATTTTGCGCGCGCAGAATAGTGCTGTAAAACAACGTACAGCTGACGCTCGCTCGCTCTCTCTCTCTCTTTTTTTTCTCTCTGTCTCCGGCAGCTGCTCAAGCGGCTCACATTTTGAATGAACTAAAAGAGAGCGCGCACAAAACAAAACAAAACAAAATGCGACGCGCAATTTACACTCACACACTCACGCATACAGAACTAATGGCAGACGCTACCAATCACCACCAACAACAACAACATTAAACACGTTCCACAGTTTGGCGGTGCCGCATGTTAACGACCGCACAAAGAATGCAACACACAGCAGGCAGAACATAGAGCAGAGCGCGCAGAAGAGCAATGCGACTTGGCAAGCAGACAAACCAAGACCAGAGAGTGAGCACAAGACTCTCAGAGAGAGCAAGAGAACTTGCTTGCTTGCTGGTAAATTGTATTGGCGACAAAAGCCAAGCGTCGTTGTTGTCGACGTCGTCGTTGTTGTCTCTGCGTGTGGCTTTTATGGCTAGTTTTAAAATTAACCACAGCTGCAGAGGCAAAAAAGAATGAAAGAAAGAAAAAAAATAAAAAGAAGAGGCAGACAAAGTCGCAGACTGAAACGAAGCGAAATTCAATTAAAAGGCAACAGCATAAAAGTGTTAAAATGCTGACACAGACCAAAAAAAAAGGGGCTGCGGCTGTGGCTGAGTTTGTGGCTGAGACTGCGGCTTTGGCCAGCGATCAGCACACTCACACACACTTAGATAGTAGCGTTGCTGCTGGCGTTGCCTTTGTTGACTGTACAACGGGGCGTATACTTGTTTTTTTCGGCTTGCGTGCTTTCTACAGCCGTCAGCCAAATAATGTGTATACGTGGTACAATTTTTTTTTAATCATATTTGTTATTGTGCTTTTTGGTTTGTGTTGAGCGCTTTTTTTACGCTTTCTACACCAGCAGCGGCAGCAACAACAAGCAGACACAAAACTCGCCACACTTAATTTGCATATTTTTGCACAACAAAAATCGCTGTCTGTTTGCCACCGTGTGTAAGTGTGTGTGTGTGTGTGTTGTGCTCTTGTCTGCCTGTTAGCTGTCACGTTTACTATCTTTTTGGCTATTGTGCACCACAAGCGCACACACACACACACACACCTTACATAGGGGGACATGTGTTGCAGCAGCACCACGTCGTATGCGTAATATTGCATTGAAAGCGCATGCAGCAACCAAATTTTAGTTTTTTGTTCTGTTGTTGTCCCACATTTATTCTTTTCTAGCTGTTTTTGCTTAGCTACGGTTTTTTTTTTTGTTGAGTTTTTGCTGATTTTTGATACAATAAGAGTAGATTTCATGCTTTTGTTTCTAGCTCGCTTTTGTTTACAAACGATATGCTGTGTCCAAAATAAAAAAATATATGTATGTGAATATACAAATATATGCTCACATATATTTATATAGTTATATGTATATATGAATATGTAGCAAAATAAATTGTCATTGCGACGCTTTTATGATGATAAGCGCTGAATAATATTAAAAAGAAGATTGCGAATAAAAATACACACAACACAATAAATAAACACTTAAATTGAATGAAAGAGAACTATTTCAAAATTGGATACGTACTGAACAAAAATTAAAATTCGATACAGTTGACTTAACTTACTTTATTTTCTTTAACTTACATTCATATTTATATTTATAAATGTGATTCCTTCATTGAGTTTGAATCATTTTGGGTAGGCTGTAAACAAAATGTGTTCAATTTAGTATGTTAAACGGTGATTGACTTTTTAACAGCGTTTAATACTGATTCCGATCCGTTTGCTGACTCCGAACCAGATCTTTTACGCTTTGCCACCCCTTTTAACCACACACAAATACGCAGTAAACTAAAGCCAGAGACTACTACCCCGTTTATCAAATGACGTATTACCTTAAACTCCGCTCTCTTTCTCTCTTTGTCAACCCACCCCCGTTTGGTGATCCCAAAACAGCTAGCAACTGCAAAATTGACTAAGGGTCGGGCAGCAGCAACTAGAGCCACAGCAGCTGCTGCCTGGACGGCAATAAACATAAAACTAAAGGCCATCAGAAAGCACGTTTTATGTACAAGATACTACTAGATACACACCCCGAAAATGGCACAGTGTCATTGAGGTAGTTGCACTAAGGGTTGATTGGTTGGAAGCAACAATTGCATGTAGTAAAGAATATTAAAAATAAATGTATTTTCATTGGACTTTTTTTGTATATGTATGTGTATATATGTATATGTAAAGTAATATTTATGTTTACAAATGCTCGTTGTCTTAAATTACAAAACTATAGTTTTTTTGATCTGGATATCGTTTGCATAGTTGGTTGACTTTTTGCTTGCGGTGTCTTTTCACTCAGATTAAGATTCGAGAAAATTGGTATAAAAAATAAATCTCTTTTAGTACGTTTCTTAATACAAAAACCTTAAAGCTATAAATAGATATATGTATTTTGTATAAAAAGCATTTTTAGGTTTGCATCAAGTATTACAAATATATGGGTATAAATGTTTTTAGCAATATGTATTTTTGTATATAACTAGATTTAATTTGGAATTTGAGTATGCGTAATGTAAGAGTTTTTAAAAATAAGACATGAATTGCATAATTCATGACTGGCAATTCAGTTGCTTCTTGTTATTTTATCAAATTACACAAAAAAAATATTCTTTGCATATATCAAATTTAATTTTGCGCAACAACAGGTGCAATTGTGGAATTTTCGTTTTTATTCAAGTCAAATTGTCATGAATTTATCAACAAATATTTGGAAAAATTGACAACAATTCAAGTTGAATGATTTTTGTTTTTAGCTGCCTTTTGTTGTTATTGCGCATTTTCATTTGATTTGCAAACATTTACAATTCATATTGAAGCTTAAAATTATTCACAATATTTCATTATCATTTGACTCTGTATATATATATATATAAAACTCTTTGCAGTCTCTTGTTTTTTTTTTTTATCTTTTCCGTTTTGTTTTTTTTTTCTTCTTCTTCGTATAGTTAATGCTTTTAAAACACGTAGTCTTTTCTGTTGTTTAAACGTTAATTAAATGCGATAAGTTTCTTAATCCTTAAATGGATCTTCTTAAATAAGTGTTTGTTCATTGTAAATATAAGTTTCTTGTATACGTATGGAGAATACTTAATCCCTGCAAAATTGAAAAGCTTAAAAAGAAAAATGAAATCGTCTCCAAGTCTGCGAGGTGGTGTACACTACTAAGCTACAAAGTTTCAAGTACAGTTGCATCTTAACCTAATGAGTAAGAGTTGTGGATTGGATGCTGATAAGTCTTTAGATTTCCGCCTGCTGGCCAACCACAGTAAAATAGCTAGTTATCTTGCGATTGGCCTTCGTCTTGCCATTGCCGGACACGGCCTCCGCTGCCGAACCACTCAACAGCGCATTCTCCTTCTCCGGCGTGGTTCCCTCATCATCATCAACTTCCTTGACCGGCTCCAACTGCATGGAAACAGTTACTGAAACCTGCGCCACAGTGCCAGCGCCTGCATCAGCAGCGGCCAGCTCGCTCAAATTGTGTTTCTCCTCAGCCGTTGCTGGCGTCGCTGGCGTCTCCTCGGCAATGTCGCTGAGCGTGCTGAGGCTACGCTTTAGGTCGTTCAGCAGCCTCTCCTGTGCGGCAATCTTCTCCTCCAGCTTCTCGCGACGCGGACGACGCGACACTGGCTGCACAGCCGCTGACTGCTCCACTGGCTGCTCCGCTTCAGCTTTTTCCGGATGCTCGCGCTGCTGATGGCGCTGCAAGTTGACACGGGAGGAGTAGCCACGCTGGCAGGCAGTGCATGTGAATGGCTTCTCACCTGAAAACAAGAATGACAGTCAATGACAATGTACGCAAAAGTGGCAGTGACTCACTCACCTGTGTGCCGGCGCATGTGGACGCGCATATCGATTTTGCGGGAGAAGCGCTTGTCGCACATCTCGCACTGAATGGGCTTGTCGCCGAGATGGGTGCGCCGATGCACGATGAGATTCTGGCGGGCACGAAACGCCTTGCCGCATAGGTCACAGTTGTAGGGCTTCTCGCCGGTGTGGACGCGCACATGTATGGCCAGATCGGAGCTGCGCACGAATCCCTTGGTGCACCTGTCGCACTTGTAGCGGCGATCGTTCTTGTGATGACGCATGTGCAGCGTTAGGTCCTGCTTGGTGGCCAGTGGCAGGCTGCACAGCTCGCACTTGAATGCCTTCTCGGTGCGATGCCGCAACTGGTGTTCCACCAGGCGCATCTTTAGACGGAATGCACGGCCACACTGGCCGCAGACGTGCGGCTTCTCGCCGGTGTGCAGGCGCAGATGATCCTGCAGCCGGGAGAAGCGCTTAAAGGGTTTGCTGCAGAAGTTGCATGTATGTTGAGTGCCTGCATTGCGATGCGATTCCTCTGAGGATTCACGCTTGATGGAGGCAGCGGCATGGCTGTCATCTGTGGAGCTGTTTTGTGGCGTTGTGCACTCGGCGTCTGTTTCCTTATCTTCATTTAGCTGCTCCTCGTCGTCGTCCTCATCCTTAACATCTACCACATAGTCCACAAAGGTGCGTGCTTTGCGCACACGTCGCGGCTCTATTTCCTCCTTGATCTCCTGCTTTTCCTGCTCTTCCAGCTTCTCCTTTTTATCTTCCTTTGGCTTTTGTTCTTCTTCTGCTTTTTCTGGCTGCACTTTTTCCTCCTCCTTGTGTGACTTACGTGCTCGCTTGGGTTTGCCACTCTTACTCGACGGCTCTTCCTTTGTTACCTGCTCCTTCCTCTTGCGCTTGCGCCCCGCACGCTTACTCACCGGCAGCTTAATAATCATCTTCTTGACCTTGGGACTACGCTCGGCTGCTATCTCAGCCACCAGAGCACTTATCATTGCGAGATCATCGGGCTCCTTCTCTGGTGGCGGCGTCTCCGGCAGCTCCAGTGCCGGCACAGCTATCGGCAAGGCCAACGGCACAGCTACCGGAACAGCTACCGGCAAAGTCAACGGAACAGTCACCGGCTCAGGCACCGCCACCGTCACCGACTCCAGCAGTGCTGCATCTTTGCTGTGGGCCAAATCACATGGTATGCTAACCATGGGCTCGCTGGGCTCCCTTTTGGGCACAAGCAGCTTAAAGATATCGTGCTTCTCGCTCAGATGCACTTGCAGCTCCTTACTATGCTCAAATTGTGTCTCACAGGTGGCGCAAAGCAGCTGCTGCTCTCTGGTTCCCTCTGCCTCACTTTTCACTAACAAAAGTTGCGCACAGCATTTCATGTCGTTCAATTTAATGCCGTTGTTCAGCTCGATTGGCGGCTCCAACTTTACTCCCTCTTCAGCGGACGGCTTGCTTTGTTTGCTCTCTCTCTCGCGCTCCACCTGCGGCTGGTGCTCTTTGTGCCAGTGGTGAGAGAGGCCCTGGGCATCGCCATAGAGGAGAGAGCAGCTGAGGCAACTGTAAATAAAGCGATGCGCCTTCTCATCCGCGTATAATTTGGCAGAAACAATGGACAAGGGGACGGAGACAGGAGCGGAGACAGTAACGGGAGCTGAAACGGCAGCGGGGATGGCTTCGGCTACTGCTGTGTTGACTGCGACGCTTGCGCTGACGTTGGGACTTTTTGAGTTTTTGCGTTTGTTTTTATTTCTCTGGTTTTTGTTGTTGTTTTTGTTTGTGCTGCCCGGCGGACGCCCACGCGGTTTGCGCGGCGCTGGCAGCGGCTGCTGCGTCGCAGTCGTCACCTTACCGTTACTGACCTGCGACTTTGCTGCCTCTGCCGCTACTGCTGCTGCAGCCTTCAAGTCGTCTAAGCGAATGCGCTGCGCCTCCAGCTCAGCCTCTTCTTCGCTGTCGATTTGCAGAGCAACTTCATCATCATCGGCATCGTCCAACAAATCGTCTACCTCTTCAATATCCAGGTCGGATTCAGAATCCTCATCAGATTCGTCCGTGTCGTCGTTTGCGCAGCGCAGCGACGCAGCTGCGACGGCTGCTACTCCATTATGTCGAGTCTTTTTTGTTGTTGTTGTTGTTGCTGCTGCTGCTGCGCTGTTTTTGCCGCTGCTGTTGAATTTGAGCATTTTTTGCAACGGAACATTTGTCATTTTTAGCATGTCACAATACGGACTACACTTGTTAATGTCGTTTTATATTTATCAATTACACTTTTTTATTTTCTTCGTTTAAATAATTACAATTATTATTGCTTCAAGAGCACAGCAAACGCGCACCACTGAAGCCAGTACAACAAAACTAAATCCACTGACGCCGCTGGCAGATTTTTTAAACGCTCTTGCTCTTTCTCTCTCGTGCGCTCTCATTGTTTTCTTTTGTTCTTTGAGCGCGCAGTTTGACGTTTGAGTGAACTTGGTTCACTGAATCGTGCTGCCAGATAATAATAAATGTGATCATTATTGCCGGACCTTCGTAGATCTTGAAAACTTGTGACAAGGTGGCAGCACTCATACTGTTATTAACGAACTGTTAACTGTTTGAATATATGATGATCGAATTGGCAAAATCAGTGTTACAAATAATCGATTTTTGCATGCATTGTCAATAGAAGCAATATGAAACTGAACAAAAAGTGCGACCTGAAAAGCTGTGATAATCCAACGTAAATGTAAACACATTACAAGGGCGCTGCAGCTGCTTCCAACTCTCTGCTAATGCTGTTTTGATAGGTATTTGACTCTTGCCCAGCTATATTTGGCAGCCAGTCCAAAAACATTTTACTTATGCGACTCACGCGCACAATTGGCACGTTTTAGGTGTTGCCTCCAGTGCATCTTTTTCTGATATAATTTCTTCGTTGTAAGCGCACTGCTTGCGACTTGGTCTTTTTACGCTACTTTGTGGTTAACCGTTATGCCCCGCATTGGCACACACACACATGCATACATAGAACACACATAAATATTAGCCCAGCCTATTGTGTTTAGTATTTTTTTTTTATCAAGCACACTTTGTGTGTACATTGTTTGGCCGCATTTCGCTACGCCGGGCAGCATGTGCAAAAGTCAATTTGAAAATTGCGGCAATGCCAGCCACAGCAGTGTCACGCCCCCTTACTTTCTCAACTCCCCTACAACCCGCCCACACAACTAAACAGGCTGTTGCTGTTGTGGTTGTTGTTGGAACTGCCTGCTCGCCTGCCTGAATGGCAACTGGTACTTTGTGGTCCACTTTTCATTGCGCTGCCGCAGCCGCCATCGACGCTGCCGCCACACGCACATAAACAACATACTACGACCTCGACCCCCAAGTCTCCCTTCCCCCAGTCGCGACCATAGGAAAGTTGTTTATATTGTTTTTAATACATTTAACGCTGTGGCAACATGTGCACTGTGCATTGCATAAATTACTCTAACTGCCTATGCGGCATATGACTCAAATATGATTGAATGAAAAACTACATCAGATTCGAATAATTTATACAATAGCTTCAATCAGAAATCAAAATAATATTACGTATTTTGCAATTACGCAAATTAATAAACCTCGCGAATTTTCAAACTAATCACGATCGCCAATCGGTACACTGAGCAAAGTTTCCACATGTACAAAACAAAATAAAAAGTATCTCTTTGTCCAGATATTCGTATCGATACATTTTTATACTTTGATACTGAAAGTCTGTCCGTCCGTATGAACGTAACTTTTTTCGACACCCGTAAAGCTAGACACTTGAAACTTTGCAATTATGTTTATCTATAGCCGATACAGATAAAGTGTTAAGATCGGGTTGCCACGCCTACTACGAGGCTGGGAAATCGATAGCATCGATTACTGAAACCGATAAAACCATATATTTCTCACATTCTTACAGCTAGAATTAGCAAATTTTGCACGAAGATAGCTAGTCATTTCACTCAAAAAACTGCATCAACATTTTGGATGTCACGCCCACTCCTTTCGCCCCCATCCTCCCCGCTCCTTGAAATTGGAAACGCCTATAGTTTTCACATTTTTTGCGCTAGAGCCAACAACTTTTATGTCAAGATAGGTAATGACGTTTCCAAAAAAAATTCATCAACATTTTTGATGCCACGCCCACCCAAGCTACCCGCTAATGAAATCGGACGTTGACGACTTTTATTCGCCTTATCTTAAGAATTTTTAGTAATTTGTATTATTTTCATTGAAAACCTAACCGACGAACTTTACAATTGCACAATTTTTAGCTATTTCCCCGCTAGATCTAGCGGGTTGCAATTGGCAAGTGCGGGACAAATTGTAAAATAGCGGCTAGCTATTTTCCAACTTTATGAATTTTTATGTTTTACGTTGCCACAATTAAAAACTTTGTGGTTTTTTTTTCCATTTGAATGGCCAAAAACATCGATAAGCCAACTATGAAATCAATTGAAATCACTAACGAGGTATTTCACAATTTATGAATCGATCGCGAGTGTAAGGAGAAAAGTCTAAGTGTAAAGGTGTAAGTGATGGGAAATGCTTATGCAAATATGCAAATTTCAAGATGGCAATGCTATGAAGCTTTAAATATCAAAGTGCAAGAGCATTAAAAACAATATAGGGGTACTGATATAAGTGTCTGCAAGACACTTGGCAAGTTATAATGCTAATCATTCTAGAACCCAATTAATCTTAATAACAATCTGTATAGGTGTCCTGTGTGTTGTGTTTAGAAATACTGGATTAAATCAATAAAAAAATATCGTTTCACTACTCTGGAGGCTTTTTTTAGCTACTAACAAAATGTTATGGCTATTTCTAGCATTTTTCAAAGTCAAGCTTAGCTTTTTTATGACCCGAAGAGTTGGCAGCACTGACTGGGTGGCTGAGAAATCGATAACAAGTCAATAAGCCTCAATGTCTATATCGATTCAACACGTAAATAGACAACATTGATGGGTTTCGGGAAGCCCGGAAAAACTCCCACATTTATAAGGAAATGGCGGAACAATTGCAGGATTATGGACCATCGCACATGGAAATAAAAAACAATGTGGAAAATCTTATGAAAAAATACAGGCATGTTAAAAAAAAATAACAGCTTTTTGATTAACTTTTGTTAATTGCTTATTTACATAAATGTATTTATAGGGCTGAATGTGCAAAGGTAGGACCTTCCGGTGGCACGCCGTCTACATGGGAGTATTTTGAGAGCGTGGCCAGAGCACTCAACAAGTCGGACACTGTGGACTGCCATCCCATAGCCGAATTGTTTGGAACGTCACTCTCCCAAAAACATCCATATCGTGGCTTGGGATATTTTAAGGAAAACAATATTATGTTAATAAAAGATTATTGGCATGAATAAACTATTTTTTCTCACAAGTGTCCAAATGCTACGACGGCGTCCTGGGTCATCTAGCAAAGCAAATGTTGCTGCAGACGTTCCCGCCAGAATCATGCATTCTGCCAACATTGCATTATGTTGCTCCATTGCACATAACAATTCCAAAAGATTGCTTGAATTCATTTTATAATAATATTTTAATAAAAAATTTTCGTATCAGCGAAATCAAAACAAAGCAGCTACTGCTCACTTCACGTATAACGCATAACGCACTTTTGTGCCAGTGTGAACACCAATTCTGCGTTATTGCGTCGATGACGATATCGATAGCAAACTCGCTGTAGTATAAACGCCACATTAAACAGCTGGAGTTGCCAAATTTGGTAGGAAGATAGTTTGTGACTTCATAACATCAAATATTTGTATGCCACGCCCGCCCATGCCGCCCGCCATGTAAAATCGTAATTGGCTATATCTTAAACGTGATAGAGACAACCTGATGCAAAATAAAATCTTTTCCACACCACCATTGAGGTAGAGTTATCAGTGCGTTTTTTTTAACTTGGTATCCCCAGTAGACCTAATCCACAGGACTTAAATGAACTGCGTCAAGGCCTGGAAGCATCCACGGACATGGCTCAGATTCTCTAGTTTTTATCTTCGCATTATACCTGGCCCGCTCATGCTTGAAATGACTAATTCAAGTACCTTGCAGTACTATCAGAAGTAAATATGACCAGCTTATAAGGCAACATACCATTCTCACAAGGCTAAAACCAGTTGTGAATTATAAGCTCACAAGTTTATTTAACATGTGTATGGAGCCCCTTAAGGTATGCAATGCTATTTTTGGCAAAATAAGAAGCAATTGTTCAATACTTTCTTGTTATCTTAAATTAATGAGTTGTAATGTGTTCAACTTTAATATTAAATACCATTAGCTCATTAATTTATGTAGTATTGATATCACTTTTAAATCGTTTGTCTTTCCGTAATTCAATTAGGTTTTATCTTATAATTCATTAGGTGAAAACACACCCATACCATCTGAGCAAGACGCCTTTTAATTAGAAAATCATCAACACCTTTTAAGTAGTAGAAGAAAACTAAACGCTCATTACCTTATTCCCACATAGCTTGCTTTCAAAATGCTTTTCTGGCAGCTACATTGATTTGGCATATGCCTGGCACTGCCTCAGCTTCCCTCCTCCCCTCACTTACTCACTTCATTAGCAAAGAGAAACCGCACACGCTCCCAAAAAAAACATCATCTTTTGTATATGTCACCCTATTTCCTCCTACCAAATTTGGTGACTCTATAACCGTTTTAACAACGTCGGAGGGTGGGTGGAAAAATTCACTACCTACATACCTTGACACTAAATTTGGTGACTCTAGCCCAAAAAATGTGAAAACTACAGACGTTTACAATTTCAAGGAGCAGGGTGGATAGGGGCGGAAGGAGTGGGCGTGGCGTCCAAAATGTTGATGCATTTTTTTCGGGAACATGCTTAGCTATCTGCGTGCAAATTTTTGTAATTCTAGCTGTAAGAATGTGAGAAATATTTGGTTTTATCGGTTTTTAGTTATCGAATTTATAGATTTCCCAGCCTCCTAGTGGGCGTGGCACCCTGATCTTAACACTTTATCTGTCGCGCCTATAGACAAACATTGTTGCAAAGTTTCAAGTCTCTAGCTTAACGGCTGTCGAAAAAAGTTGCGTTCATACGGACGGACAGACAGAAACCATGACGGACATTGCACAAAACCAATATACTATGATACTTTCAGTATTAAAGTACATATAAAAAATTAAATATATATTTGGCCTCGTTTAGTTAATAAATCAATAAACACACGCATTAAAATTGCATTTTAAAATTAAGCGCTTTTACTTATTATTATTTAAACACTCCACAGAACTAGATTTTTAATTCAATTATTATTTAACATTTAGGCTAATGCAAGTATGCGGATTAAGTATATACATAAATAGTTACTTAGTTAAGATAAAATCAACAGCATCAACACCTTGTATATATATCAAAAGTAGCCATTACAAATGGAATCGCAAAGACAAGATTAGGGCTAAATATTTGGTCATTGTTATCGTAAAGTTGAATTAAGTTTTTCGGTTACGTTCTTTCTCTCATTTCATGATTTCCCCATTTTTCTAGTGACTGTAAACGCATTGTGCGGGCGTCTAACAGGCGACGTCGGGATTTTGGCCAAAAGTGAAATAAAGGCACGGGAAATGAAATATTTGCGAACAAATAGACACACTTATTACATTTTCATCCTGGCTGCTGTCGCTTCTGCCTTTTCTACCTCCTCTTCTCGGGTCGTTGTTAATGTTGTTGTTGA
This sequence comes from Scaptomyza hsui, assembly GCA_018152825.1. Taxonomy (NCBI): domain Eukaryota; kingdom Metazoa; phylum Arthropoda; class Insecta; order Diptera; family Drosophilidae; genus Scaptomyza; species Scaptomyza hsui. Next base: position 10,729,485 of record JAECXO010000307.1, on the reverse strand, counting down.
ATGCTTTTGGCGCGTGTTCTGCTGCTCTGGCAATGTCTTCTTCATGTTGTCTGTTTTTGTCCTTTTTATTGTTGTTGTGCCTTTAACTGACATGCCGCAATTTTTCTTCATTTTTTCTAACGTGTGCGCAGTGTTGGTGGCATGCCCTAAGATTCCTGAGATGGATGGGTTACTTTCCTAATAATTTAGCAGTTAGTTAAAATGCGCTACACAAACTAACGGGAACTAGCGATGAAATTGAGAGAAACTGAGCAGAGAAGTTTTAAGAAACTCATTTCATACATTCTAGAAAATATTTTAAATTCTTGGTCTTAGAAAATCAAAGAGAATTTTTCTAGAAATTGAGAAATTATTAAGCAAACATATTATGTTTTTTAAAGTAAAATATTTTCCTCTATGGCTCACAGCTAGAATTCTTGGCAGCTCATTTCAAATGTTTAACAATCGAACCAAAAAACACAACCATCTTTTCCCATGTCTTGTTAGCCATGCCAACATGTTCATAATCATTTTTCTTGTTTCCACAAAGCCGCAGCAAAAGAAAAAACTTGCAGCATGCGTTTAGGAGGTAGACCGTTTGTTTGTGAGCATGGTTAAAAATATTTGCATGTTCTATACATATGTTTGTGTGTACCTTGAACAAGTTTAATTAGTTAAGAGAGTAGAAACCCAACTCGTGGCAAGCGAGAAAACCTGGCAGACGCATAAAGCTTGGGTTTTCAAGCATTTGACATGGTTCAGACTCCACGGGGAGGTATAGGTTGCAGTTAACGCCTACCGGATAATCCTCCAGACAATGTCTCGACAGCCACAACTTCAAATACTATACAAAGTTCAGGGGTTGGGTAAAAGGGGGGTCAAGGTATTTTGAAAGAAGCCGCTCTGGAGCTCTGGGTTGGCAACTAACAGTAGTCTCAATAATGCTTCAAGGCCGCCTTGGCCCCAGTCGGGCGCACACACATTGGGGAGAAATTTAAACGGCAATTTGGTGCCGTGTTTACCAACCCCAAGGACAAAGGACAAGGAACGAAACGAACAGGAGCAGCAGCAGCAGCAGCATCCAAAACTCTGTGGCTTCTGGAGTTTTTACTTTGCGAAGAGGCGAAAGGGGGGGGCAGGACATCAACTGCTTACGTGCCTGGCAAGTATCACAGAGGGCTCCCCTCAATGTGGCTGTTGTTATTCTTGCTTACTCGCCTGCCAGGCATCGGCATATAGTACTACCACATAGCCATGTTGTCCTGGGCACATCATTTTTTTCTGCTTTTGCTTTTTGGCTGCTTGAGCTGCGTCGTTTGTTTTCGTTTTCGTTTTTTCCTTTTGGTTTTGCGGTGGTTTTGGCGCCCAAATCCACAACGGAGAAAAACAACAAACACTAACGCTTAGCCTCCAACGAACATAAAGTGTGTTTAACTTTTTCGTGAACGCCCCAAATATCTTTGGCCTGCCTTAGGTTATGCTTTTTGCTTCTTCCTCTTCTTCTTCATTGTTAGCTCCCGCTGCTTCTATTTATTGCTGCTAGTATGTAGTTGTTGTCTTTTCGTTCTTGTGTTGTTTTTTTTTTTGTTTTTGGTTTTGGTTTTATTTGGGAATCTCCATGACCTTTAGCATATTGACTAGTGAGGTTTTTCGGTGTCCATTTTGCTTTTGGCTTATAACTTGCGGCGCATACTTTATGCACAACGCACTTACACTTTGTGCCCTTCTCTCACTCTCTCTTTACTATCCTCTCCTGTTATCTCATCTATCTTTTTTATATCGCGTTTCATTCTTTTTACTGCTGCACTTCATTTTATTGTGGCGCTAAGCTGCGCTTGGGGAATTGAAATGCGTATATCCTAGGGGCTTATGGCGACAGACAGTTCATCAAATGAAGCTCTTAAGTGGCATGCCCCACAGCTCATAATTTAATATTCGATGCAGCTTTAATATGCCTTTTAAAAATATTGCTTTAATTATATTTGTTTTTCATAACTTTTATATTAACAAAAACAAAAAGCAAACCACAAACAGAAAATATGTTGTTTTTCATACTTCACGTCAAAATAATTTTCTTATCTGTTTGTCCTAGAACTGAAATAAAACGAAAGTGTAGATAACCCATATGAATAATACATCACAAGTGTCAATAAAAAAGTGTCGAAAAGAGAATCGATAGATGGATATTTAAATTCGGCACGTGCTCCCAACCTGTCACTAAATCAAGATAAAAGTCAAGTCCTTTCAACGCAATTAACAAAAGTCAATTGAAAATTACACAAAAAAGGCTTAAGCTTTGCTGAGCTGTTGTTACAACACAGCAGTTTAACAGAGTCACAATGGGCTCTCCATATGGTTAAACAACCATCTCATTTCAACCACCCAACCACCCACCCACCCACCATACACACAAATGACAATGAGTTTCCATTTTGTCGGCTGCTTCTGTGTGTCCTGTGTGGATCATCAATTTAATTTCGTAAGCTTACAAAGCGCTGCATAAAAAATGAACGTCCATTCATGTGGGTGTGAAAACGCTCCCGGTTGCCGCCCTTGAGCGCCAGCTTTTAAATTTCCACCCGCAGCCCACACACAAAAGGGTGTGAAACGAAGCGTGTGCAATTTTCGTGTGTTTTTTAAAGCCACGCAGCATGCGGCTAATCTTCAAAATCATGTAGCACGTAGTCTAAACGCTTGCCGCATCAACAGTTTCTCTCCATTTCACTAGTGGGGGCGGCATGCTGACTCACCTTAAGGAAGCACGTTGGTTATATATTCCCAAAAAAACACAACAGGGCAATTGCAATAAAAAATGTTGTTGCCTACTTTTAAGGGTTGGACGCAGCTTGCAGTTTTAGTAGCTTTTTACAAAACGTTGCGACATTTAAACATAAAAATTTCATTAATGCACACAACCCCCAAAGCTTGCAGTAGCTGTGTAAAAGTCTGGGAGAGTAGGATAGTCCCCAAGGTAAAACAGAATTGATTTGGTAATTTAGATTGGGGTTGTACACTTGCAATAGGGTTTACCAATTGGGTACATGTGTCTGTCTTTTATGCCGAAGCTTTGAAATTATATTAACTAAATGATGATTAAATGGGTTGTCCTGATTAAAAGACTGAATCATATGTAAACTATCAGATGAAAGATCAAGATCTCATTTAGTTTGTTTATTTTTTTTTACAAATTTACTTTTCATAGCATTCTTAGGAACAGCGTATCAAGTTCTTGGATATAAAATCGATACATGTATTTCCTAATATACTGAACTTGCAAAAAATAAACACTTATCTAAATCTGAGCAGACTTTGTAAGACTATTTTATCTTGTTTATTGTGCATTAATATTTCGTTGAGACTGAAAAATGTATAATTAATGTTTTTTGTATGCTTTCAGATCGCGCCAATCACACCGAAGCCCCCAGCATCGAACTCTGCCGCCACTGCCCGCCTGAATATGAGGCCGAATCACTGCCCTCCTATACGATTGTTTCCGGCCTGCCCACCTATGACGATGCACTTGAGGAGTTCCGCAAGGCGGGCATTATACTTACACCAGCCATAGTGCCCGTCATCAAGATATTTGAGAGCATCAACAACGAGGCTGGCGGTGTCAAGGAGCCTTCTGTTGCTTACAGCCTGGTGGAGACAGCATCCAATACAAGTGCCAGCGATCCAAATGCGGACAACATTTCCCTAGCGTCCGTCACCTGCAGTTGTGGTGGCTCCTCGCCCACCAACTCGTTGCCCAGCTATAATGCAGCCACAGCAGCTGCAATGGTGGCTGCCAACTCTGCTGGGAATGGGAACAGCTCGCAGGTTATCGAGCTGTCGCCGGAGCATCTGGCCTCACTCTCCCAGAAGCGCCTCTCGCTGCAGATCTCATTCAACAATTCACTTCGCCGCCGTTCCCGCTCCAATATGCGCAACACTTTGCGCTCACGTGCAGTGGTCAATTCCGCTGTCCGGGGCTCCATGGAGGCAACAAATGCCACCCCACCAGCAGCAGCAGCTGCAGCAACAGCAACAGCAGGTGGTCATGTCATGCCGTCCATACATCGATCCTCGTCAACGGTATCGCTGTCCAATGAGCGCCAGTTGCTGGATCAACGCTTGAGGCATTTGCATCATCGTGGCTCCTTGTACTGAGGAGCATTTGGGCAAATGTTTGTTCCTCAAATTTCAATTACTTAACTCTTAGCTATAAGCGACACACAAAACAAACTGATATATCTTAATAATAAAGTGTTTATGAAAATGTTGACGTTTAAAAGTGTCTCAATTTTTATATTAAAAATGTCTATCCTTTCAGTCAATCTCAGAGGTTTGTAAAAAAGATTTGTCTTTTAATCCAACTAATAAATAGCATTGAAGCTATAAGGCTATCAAAATATCAGACAAATTCAAGAATTCTAACACAAAAGTATAAAGTTATTAAGTGTTATTCTTGAAGCAAGTCAAAGACAAACCCTTTTTAAGTAAAAAAAAATGAATTAAAATTAAAAAATAAACTATATATGCGATTGCAAAACAAAAAAAAGTTTATCGAGGTAAATGCGATCTTAATAGTCAAAAATATAGTAACCGTGTCATCGTCCTGGATAATCCTACTTATGTCTACTTTATGGGGTTATGTGTAACAAATTTCGCAACGTACACAATATGAACTGAAATTCAATCTCGTTTTTACCACAAATTGAATTTGTCAGTTTTGCGAATATAGTTTTACCAAAATATGCCATGTAAAGGGAATCCAACAAAAATTCGTTCAAATAAACGCTTTTCGAGCAGATAACAAAGTAAAACTTTGTCATAGCAACGAGTTGTGTTGTTTATTGGACGCCGACTGCTCTGTTTGAGTTTTCGCAAGAGTTTCTTGTCAGCAGCGATGAGCGGCACAACACGGAGCGGCCTGGTGCCCACACCGAAGCGGCATATCAAATATGTCAAAAAGGTAAGAGAAAGAAAACAAATTCTGTATGACAGAATCTCATCTAATACGACACGTGTGGGCGCCCACAGCGTAAGAATCTTTATGCGGGTGACTCGCGTATGCCGTTGAAATTTGAGGCAATGCCGATGCCTCTGTCGCTTCGCCCTTTTGGTGGGCTATTCAATCCCTTTGCCAAGGGCTGCTCGGTGCTGTGCAACCATCCAGCGCCATCGGCTGTTAAGGATGTCATAAACCAGCTAAAAACATCGCTGGCCATTGAGGGCAAAAGTCCGATGCAGGGAACAAAGGAGAAGACGCTGGAGGAGCAGCTGCAGCTGCAGCCTCATGAGACGGACAACATACCCGAAGATCTATTCAGACGCTATGCGGAAACCGATTCCAGACCCATGACACCCACTCCAACGGTAACTAGTATCCATACGCGAACCAGTGCAGGCTCGTTTTATCGGCGCTGCATTACGCCGGAGTGGGGTAAACATGAGAACATTCAGCGCAAGAAGATTATATTGGATTTGAGGCGTTCGCACTCGCAGGAAACGCTGTACTGGAAGCCCAGCTCGGAGCTGACCCAAAGCGGCATCGAGGAAGGCAAGAAGCCAAAGAGCGCAGGTGCAAATGAGGATAAGAAGCCACGACGACAGCCGTCCAATGAGCAGCGACCCAAATCTTCTCTAGCAACAGCCAGTCTTGCACCAGGCGGTGATCAACACATTGACTCGGAGCCCAAGCCTCCCAAGACCTGTATTAACGAGCACGAGATGAGTGACGAGGATGCACGAAGAGGCAAAAAGCGCAAGAAACTCAAACCAACACAGGGTGCGTGTATTAAAAATTATTTGTATTTGGTTTTGATCGGAGAATTAAACAAAACTATTTTAGCCACCACCACATTTCACTTGAGCGAGGATCCAGAGACTCAGGTGGCTACCTTGGGTCCCGATTCTCTAAATGCCAGCACAAGACCCAGTCTGATACCCAACACGGTTAGTTTACTGCCCAAGGATAAGCGCGAGGTGGAGCGTGAACCCATTTTACTCAAAGGCAGTTTCCTAACCGACGAGGCTTTTCAGACGCTCAAAACGGATTTGACAGTGGACTTGATAGAAAACACATTTGGCAGATATGTGAGTATATCATCCAAGACGATTAGATAAGCTAAACATTATACAAGATAATCGGTTTGATGCCTTTAAAATACAAAAAAAAAACCTTCTTTAGCTCAATCGTGCACTGCGTGAGGCCATCAAGTACATGCCAAAAACTGTGCACAAGCCAACGGATGAGGTGGACAAGACAGCGATTAGTTCGAGCAACAAGATGCCTCGCAAGTTCTCAAAATCTGCGACGCGTTTTGATGTGCCAATGAATTTGGCTATGCTTAAAAGTTCGTATTATTCTCGAATGCAAAACTTGCAGCAACTTAAATGTCTATTCTCATAGCAATGACACCTTTGGACTATCTAAGTAAATATGTGTGGGTATCGCAGCAGCGAAAGCAGCTCTACAAACGAGTGTTTCTCAAACATCTCAACCGTTGCGAAGAGCCTGAATCTGAACTGAACGAGGAGACGCCACTGGTTGAGTACAAGGAGCGTACAATGTTGTGGCGCAGTTTGCCGCAAGCCCTAGAGGATGTGTTGGAATTTCATGGTACTGAGGAGAATGTGAGAAATACACTTAACAGTTTGGGTTATCAGTCGGATGGCAGTGGCACTTTGGATTTTCGCGCCTGGTGTGGTATTGTATCATTTGCTGAGCGTTTGGCGCTGTCAAATCCCGCATGCAGCGATGATGACTCATGCGATGAACTGGAGAAAGCTGATTTTAACAGCATGGAGCAGATAATTGATCAGTTTGAGGTGCCTGAAAATTTACGCGAAATTTTTAAAACTATTCGCATTACACACAAAATAAAATATTAAATACGTTTCAAATAGTAACCACAAATATAAATCGATAGATTCGCTCGTAGCCAAACGATACTTGTCTACTGCTTGCCATTCACATTATGCGTATCCGCAAAACAGCTGTTGCTGCAATGTGTATCGATACTTTTGTTCAGATAACAGTGAGTTTGTTTGCTTTTCGCTAAACTTTGTATAATTAAATTAAAAGTTGTGATTAAACTGCATAATGGCCACGCTAGAAGATAAATTACTTGGTGAAAAATTAGAGTACTATTGCAGCAGCAGCGAAGGCGAGGACAATGGTGACGATGGCGACGCTGATGAAGGCGCTCGTGGTTCTGGTAAAGGAGCAGCTTCCAAATCCGGACTGACTATCAACACTGATCCCAATGCGGCGCCTCCAGCCGGTTATCGGCAGCAAGGGTCGACAAATACAGGACCCAAGGGCGTTGTGCAGGACTGGCAGCGTTTCAAGCAACTTGAGGCGGAGCGCCGTGAGGAAACAGAACGTCAGCGCTTGGCACTGGCCAAAAAACTAAGCATGACCACCACAACATCAGCCGAGGATGAAGAGCGCAAACGGCAAGAAGAGCTAGATGCTGAATTCGCGGAATTGATGAGCGAAGACTTTCTACAGCAATACCAAAAGCAACGCATGGCCGAAATGTTACGCCAAACTGGACACCATCAACAATTCGGGAAGGTGGTGCAACTGGGAACGCACGAGGAGTTCTTGGCCTGTGTGGAGCAGGAGAACAAACATACAACAATCATCATACACATTTACGAGCGCAACCAAACCGCCTGCGGCACACTTAACAAATGCTTGGACACATTGGCCACCGAATATCCGTCCATTAAGTTTGCCAAGATCTGCAGCTCCGTAGCGGGAATGAGTCGTGACTTCCGCACCAAGGGGTTGCCCGCTCTATTGGTGTACAAGGCTCAGGCGCTAATTGGCAACTTTGTGCGACTAACTGACGATCTGAGCGATGACTTTTTCGCCTCCGATGTGGAAAGTTTTCTCATCGAGCATGGCATTATAGTGGATAAAGCCTTGTACAATTAGGTATACTTACGATAAGCAAAAAAAAAATAGCTGACCAAATGATGTGTTCGCAAGTCTTGCATTTAAGCTCACCGCCGCCCGTATCCCAACAAATATTCTGGGTTTAAAACTTATTTTGAATTTAGTTATTTATTTTTCCCATTCAGTAATAAGTTACATTTTATGTATGATTCTTCAAAATGTTGTATACAGCTTAAGTGCAACTTTTTTAAATGAGAAAATAATTTCGAATGACAAATTTATTTTGTTTTTATAATATTTATATACATATACAAAAGAAGCCAATTTTAAAAATATAATAATAAAAAATGTATTCGAAATGCATTCGCAGCAGAATTACAAAAATAAAAAATGGATGTATTACATCTATACGGAACATACCCTGCACACTTGATACGGTAATAACTTTCCGTTTTTGTTTTTTTGTTTTTACAATAAACATAAGATTTATATCATATTTTTAGGGGCTAATGAATGTACTTCACTCGAAATCGTACTTTGTAAGATTGATACATATACAATACATATATCTTTATATTTATATAGCTTATAGCCTAACATAAACGGGCAATATAAAAATTATGTTGATAATAAAAGTTTTGCTAATCAACAAATTGGTGTTGCTTGGTTTCTCTTCACTTTTAGGTTGGTTTTTCTCTTCTTTTTTTATAAACTTCTTAAGATTGGGCTTCATACTATGTATGAAATGGCCAATTTCAAATCTTAGCTTATTCTAATTACATATTATGTATGCATAAATTCAAGTTTATGTTTTGCTTTGTTTTTTCTGGAACAACAAACACACAAAATTGTAGCACAGCGAGTGAGTTTTAACTTCAATGGATTTTTCGCACAAATACGCGAAAAGTCAGGAAATTTTTAAATGATTTAGGCTAGGAAATGGTACAGATTCGATAGTGATCGGGGCAGTGAAAGAGTCGGAAGTTTATATATGACGAATGATCAGTTATGATTAAGTAAATTGGCTTTAACTGGGCAAAGTTCTTAAGACAATGAATGAATCTTAATCGTTACTTTTATGAAATTGGTTTTCACTTCTGCACCTTTACTGTGGGTTGTATTTCGCCTAGTCTCGATCGTATTGCTCGAGCTGTGCTAGCACTAGTTTAAGTTATTAAATATATAAATATAACATATATCTTTTGGACACACAGACATTAGCTATAAATATATTACAACTTCAGTTTGAATTAAATGCTATTTTAATTTATGTACATTGGGATTAGAAATTTGTGAGAAATTTAAGAATGGTATATTTTTTTTACTTTTCCGACAATGTTTTTTTTGTACTATTACGTATATATGTATGTATAATAATAATAATATTGAGTTTGTGTTACGATTCTATCAATGTTGAACTCTTCATTTTGATTGCTTTTACAAAAAGAAGCTTGACAACTTGGAAATTTGTGAATATACATATAGTATTTATGTACAAGAATGCAAATGTTAAGTTTAATCTGTGTCGTTGTTTTTGTTAAGTTTTCTCAGGTCAAAAAATTCAAAAAGAAATGCACCTCACGTTCGTTTTCATTTGACAATGTTTACAAGTTCTTTAAGTTTTAAGTTGATTGTTTTCATAAAAAGAGATTCTTGGCTACAACAAAAAAAAAAAGAAACAAATATTCGAACAAGTTTACAACAAAGTAATGCATTGAATTTCATTTCATTAAGGTTTACTTTAGTTTTCTCAAATAAAATTTGGCAATTTGTTGCAATATCCGTTAATTTGTATCGTTATAAACTAAAGAAAATCAGCCTTTTCTTGCTATACACATAAATAGAAATACATATTCAAATATATATTATATAGATGTGTGTGTTAGGAGCTTTTAAAAGTGTTCAGCTCTCGTATGTAAAATTTAATTAAACGCTAGTCAATAACTAATGAATTAATTAGGCATGTATTATGTATGTATATCGGATTTATAAAATGTTGCTTGAGCCTGCGTCGCTTGCCTCCTCCTGCTGCCACTGCTGCTGCTGCTGCTGCTGCTGCTTGTTACAGACGCGGCGCCTTGAAGCTCAACGTTGTGCTGCACTCCACGCTCAACTGATGCTCCATGGTGTCCATTTTATCATAGTCCAGACTGCCGCAGTCCGCTATCGAATTGCGCACAGATGGCGGCTGCTCGGCGCCTGGCAACAGACCCACCAACAACAGTGGCTTGTTTAATGGTGCAGCGGCAACTGTTGCTGCCGTTGTCGCATTGCTGGTCAGCTGCTCGCTGCTGATGCTGTTGCTGCTGTTGCTCTGACTGCCACCTATCTGCTTCTCCTTGTGACGGCGCAGCGATGAGCGCAACGGATACTGGCGTGGCACATTGATGAGCAGGCGTCGTGTGTTGTTGTTGCTGCTGTTGTTGTTGGGATTGTTGCTGATGATGGGATTGCTGATGATGTTTGGGCGACGTGTTGTGTATTGTATGGACTCGGCGCTGTTACTCAAACGGATGTTGCCAACTAATATATATATATACACGGTTATGTACACACATCGGGTGGCATGGGAGAAAGAGAGAAAAGAAAATCAAAAATAATATAATTTGTTTTTAAGTTGAGATACAAATGGTGGTTGTAATTGGATGGCTGTTTGGCTGTTGGTACTGCTGGTGTTGTTGGTGTTGTTCAAGTTGTTGTTGCTGCTGTGGGCGAGTTGCGCTTTATGCTTGCAGACACAAAAACAACTTAATAAATAAAAATACGTAGTACATAAAAACCACAAAAAACTAGCACATGAATCACAATGTAAAATGTTTTCCTTTGGGACATGTTAGTACACATAACATAAAACAACAACAATTACAAGAAATAAAAGTGTCTGAATGTGTGTAAGTGTGTGTGTGTGTTTATATAAATTTTCTAAGTGTCAAAAACAAAAAAAAATGGGAAACAAACAAAAGCTCTAACAATTTTTTAACACAAATTAGATAAATGCATAGAGTATTTATTGAATACAAACAAAATTGAAAATGTTTACACATAAAAAGCAATAAAATAAATACGAAAAAAAAATTGAAATTTTTCGTTTGTTTTAGCGCCCGCTATCTATCTATATACACATACATAAGATAATAAGTATAAATATATAAATATCATAATTATAAATGTAAATATTTATATAACAGAAATGTAGTTTTCATAAATAAATGTTAGCCTTAAGTGTTGGTAAACGAACCAACTGGGAAACATGCTACGTTTTTTTAACGGTGAGCAAAAAAAAATGATTTTTTTTATAAAAATAATCGTATGAAGTTTAAAATATTTATAGTTTATAGTTTTTCTTTTAATATGCTTCTGTCGTAAATTCTTCTTGTTACAAGAAAATTAGTTCGTTAACTTTTTGCTTTTCCTAACTATAGAATGAACGATGTAATTATCTTATCTAAATAATATTGAAATTGTAAATCGTAAAATAATGATAAATAATAATAATGATGCGTTAAAAATGTTATAAACATATTTTTACAATTGTCACTTGAACAAGGGATGCAAGGATATGAACAAATGATTTTAACGGTATGTAGCTACAACACAAAACATTCCACACGCAATTTGTATTTGATTTAGTTCGTTTTTTTTTTTTTGAGTTGGATGATGATTTAACAAATGAAATGCATGACAAATTAATGTTAAAATGATTTAAAACAAAAAGTCCAAAACATTAAAAATGACTGTGACAAGGTTGTTGTTGTTGTTGCTGCTGTTGTAGCTGTTTCTGCTAATGTTGTTGCTGTTGTTGTTGTTATAGTGATTGTTTCTGCTGCTGCGATGCATCTCAAACGATTGATAAAGCGATGAGGCAGATGCATTGCTGCCGAGACGCTGACGCAACTGTTGCTGCTGCTCATGTTGCAGCTGGCGATGTGGCATGAGTGGCGTGGAATGACGCAGTGGCGGCTGCACATGTTGCTGCAGTTCATTTGCCTGCAACGTGTGCAACACGCGGCCATCCAACGAATCGCACTCGCTGTCAGAGTCAATGTTGTTGCTGCTGCCAACGCGAGTAACAACAACATTGACACCAACATTACCAACGGCAGCAGCAACATTAGAAGCAGCTGCAGGCAGATTTTGTGTGGAATAGTAGCATGAATTGTTAAGCGTATCGTGTAGATAAAAGCTTTGAGCAGCAGGCTGCAACATGTTGCGTCTTTTGTCAGCGTGTGCAATGTGTTGCTGTTGTTGATGATTACTGTTGTTGTTGCTGGTTAGTGCTGCTGCTGCTTTATAACTACCCGAATTGGCGTCCAGCAGCAGGCGACGCTGCTGTTGCTGATAATGCTGCTGCGGCGGCGGCCTCAGCAGACCCTTGGAATGTATGTGTTGTTGCTGTAGTTGTTGCTCCCGCTCCCGCTGCTGCTGCTGTCGACTGTAGCTGTCCTCGGTGTCCATCGCCATGTCGTCATCTTGCTGGTGCTGCTGCTCCCGTTCCAGTTCACGTTCCCGCTGCTGCCGGCGATAGAAGTGATAGAGCAGCGCCGCCTGGCTCCGATCCGCATCCATGTCACCAGCTCCAACACCGACGCCGCCGGCAACCGTTTGCCGCATGTCGCGCGTACTGCCGCCACCCAGGTAATCGGCGGCAACGGCGGCTGCCGCTGCCAGGCAACAGTTGCTGCACGTGTCCGCCGGCAGTTGCAGCGAGACGACTGCGTCCCTCGGCCCCAGGAACCACTCGGAGCGGGTGCGCATGCGTGCGGTTTGGCGTTCATGGACCTAACAACATTTGTTGTTGTTGTTGTTTTTTTTTTCGGGTTTTTGGTTTTGCGCATTTGATTTATTTTGTATTGTTGTTTGTGGTTGTTGTTGTTGTCGTTTGTCGTCATTGTTGTTGTGATGTGTAGTTTTGTTTTATTTTCATTTTTTTTTTTTTTTTTTGGGATAGACGGGGATTCAAAAATTTCGCATTAGAGTTTTGGCATTTTGAGATTTTTTTGGTATTTTTTTCAAGGTTTCTTAAGCTCAATTTTAAATTGGTTTTGCTTAATCAAGACATATTTTTCAAAAAATAAAATAAACAATAAACGAAAATTGAAAAATGAAAAATAACAAAATAAAACTTTTAAGCAATATAAAGAAGAAAGTGAAAATTATTTACATAAATGTTTTTAAAGGCGCAGCGCAGCGTAAAAAGTGCAGTACAATAAAAAAAAAAAAAAATAGAAAGTCATTAAATATAATTTAATGGTTTGCAACTGTTAATTACTATTTAAAGTTTAAAATTGGCAGTTAATAACAATTGGCTAAATATATAAAAGTGAGCCGCAAACAAGCTTTAGCATAAAGACTAAAACAAAACAATGAGGTTTGTGTGTGTTTGAATGTGTGTGTGTGTGTGTGTGAATTTAATTTTAAGTTTAGTACAAGCTACAAGCTAAACAGACAAAGATACAAGATACAAGCTACAAAAAGTGTGTGTGTTTGGGTTAAGGCTACGACAAGACGACAACAAACAAAACTATAAATAAACAATTAACAATTTAAATACAATATTTGCGTGGCTTAAACATAACTTAAGCTTGTAACTAAATATAACTAAAACAAATTGATTTGTGCAGTTTAAGTGTTCTGTATTTGAATTAAATAAATGTTAAATACAAAAGTGCAATTCTTTGTGCTTTGTGGAATGAATGTTTGTCTTAAAATTAAATATATATACAATTTGTCTTACTGCATCAAAATAATAAATAATGTTTGTTTGTTTAGAACACTCGTGTTTTTTTTTTATTATTAAATGAAAAGTAACAGAATTGTGTTTTTTGTCATTCTTTGTGATAAAGTTAAATCATACAAAAGAATGAAATTAAATTTATAAATAAAACAAATAATAAATATCGCATGTATTGTTGTTGTTGTTGCTGTTCTTTTGTACAGTGTTGTGTGTGTGTGTGTTAAGTTTTTGTACTTTTTGGAGTTTGAGTTTGAGTCTGGGTTTCAAGTGCCAGATTTGCTTAGAAATAACTCTTAAATGTAAAAAGATTGCGTTGTTGTTTTATGTGTGTGTGTGTGAGTAATAGTTATTATTGTTGTTGTTGTTGTTGTTGTTGCAGACGCAGCTTTGGTTAGATAAATATATAATTATATATAGAGTATAGAACAAGTTACAAAACTGGAGAAAAAGTCGCAAACGTTAAACAATTTTGTAAATCAAAGAGAAGAAAACCAAAAAATTAAAAATATATTATTTTCAGTCAGTGAGTAAAAGTGAGTAAAAGATAGTAAAATAGGAGATAGAGGCGTGTCGGTAGGAGGCTGCTGTCCAAAGAGAGATTGTTTAATATTATTGAAAAAAAAAACATAAAATTGTAATTGAACAAAATGATAATCAATCAAAGTAAAAAAAATAAGAACATATGCACAGCGTGAGATATTACAAAGAAAATAATAATTAAATAATGTTACAAATCAAAAGTATAAAATTTCATCAAATCAAGAAAATGCTTATCAACTAGGAAATAGAATTCGCAATTATTTGCAGTTTGCTTGCTCAAACCTGCAAAAAGAATACAGAACTTAAAAATTCGAGCAAAAGGTTCATAATAATATTAGGGAGACTTGGGTTAGGTTGGGGGCAAGGTAGGGGGGGGTAGGACGATTGCTGCCTTTTGTTTATTTAAACGGATATTCTAGAGCCAGGCCAGAACTTAAGCCTCACCTGTGGCAAATACGAGAGACTCTTGGTGCTCTCCGCATAGCGATTGACGGCCCGCAGCTCCTCCATGGTCATGCCGCCAGAGTTGCCACCAGCCGCATTGTTGCCCATATCGCCACCGCCGCCATTGGAGCCAGCCGCACCGCCAGAGTTGGAGCTGCAGGAGCTGCTGTGGCGTATGCCACGATTGCAGCGACTGCAGGTGCGATGTTGCTGCTTCAGCTTGCCACCATTGCTGCTGACCAGTGTTGCCGCTGTTGCCCCGGTTGCCCCTGTTGCCGCTGTTGTTGTGGCAGCCGTGTCCGCAGCTGTTGCATTGCTGCCACGACGCTCGACGCCGGCGCCATCGAGACTCTTGGTGCCGGCGCGCAGCCGTCGCTGATGATGTCCTCCACTGGTTAGCGGTTTCTTTTTGTTCTGACGATAGCGACGCTTCACTGTGGTCAACTCATCATCCTCATCGTCCTCCTCGTCCTCGTCATCCTCCTGTGAGTTGTGTGTGTTGCCAGCAAACAGTTGCTGCTGTTGCTGCTGCTGCTGCTGTCGCTGCTTGTAGCGTTGCAAGCCGCGCAACTGTTGCTGCTGCTGCTGTTGCTGCTGCTGATGTGCTGGCGTTGCAGGCGCAATGCTGCTCAGCTCCAGATCGGCGGCAAAGCCATGAGCCAGTTCATCGTTATCCTCATCATCGTCTGCATAGTCATCATAGTCATGGTCGGTGCCATTGCCATTGCCATTGCCATTGCGCTTGGCGGGCAGCGGTGAGCTGGTCAGGGCAAAGATGCCGGGTCCCTCCAGCGAGACGGAGAGACGGGCACAGCTCTCGATGAAGGAGTGGTCCGGCGAGACGCCCAGCGAGAGCACGCTGTTCTCCAGCGCCGAGCTGGAGCTGGTCAGCAGGGCGGGCGTTGAGCGAGATTCCTCCTGGGCCACTGCACATTCAGATGCATGTGATGGTTTTTGAGAAAAAGAGTTTGTGGCAGGTTTGTAGGATTCGTATGAGAGGCAATGAAATAGACATAAATATGTGATTTGTGGCTTAAGCAGAGTGCAAAGTTAGAGAGAAACACAGAGAGAAAGATAGAGAGAGAGAGAGAGAGAGTGAGCCCCAAGCATAGAAACCCCAAAAAAAAAAAGATGGAAGAACATATTGCCCAAGCAGGATGGACTTAAGAACTAAGAAGCACATAAACATACCCCACATACATTAAGAATAGTTTATAGCTTAAGAGTTAGATAGATTTGTAGATAGTTAGTTTGAGATAGTTGTGGTACTCACGTAAACCCCAACGCTCGCATTGGCACTGCAACCAAGTCTTTTCGGCCTCCAAAGAATGTTGCACTGCACGAAAAAAGAAAGAAGATAAATTAGTTCAAGTCATATTATTACAAGTATTTAAATTTGTTTTCTTGATTGAATAAGAGGTATGTGGTTGTTGTGGTTGTTTCACAACAACAAAATTATTATTTACTGCGTACCAGAAACAGGTCTACTGCAATAAATTCCATGTAAGAAGAATATATGTTATGAATACTGATTTTTATATTCTAAGCTCATGAAAAATATATTCTTAATCAGCATCAACAGTCGAGTCGAAGTCCATAAGAGACTCTATATTTGTAAATTATCGATAACTCTCTCCGATTTCGATATACACATGAATTCGAAAAACTTGGAAATTAGTTAAGAAACTATAGAAAAATCTGTGAAATATTCATTGAAATCAATTAAGAAACAAAGGGTATTTCCTCGTCGAGTTTTCTTGAGTATAGCCTTCTTGCATTTTTACTTTAAGAAGTTTCTATATTATTTTGATTGTTTTAAC
Organism: Scaptomyza hsui; assembly: GCA_018152825.1. Lineage (NCBI taxonomy): Eukaryota > Metazoa > Arthropoda > Insecta > Diptera > Drosophilidae > Scaptomyza > Scaptomyza hsui. The sequence continues at coordinate 10,713,077 of JAECXO010000307.1, read as the reverse complement.
AAGCAAATCTAATGCAAAAATCTTCAAACTTTTCCTCGCTTGCGAAAAGCTTCTTCATTATGTTGATTACTGTCAAAAGCTCTTGACTCACATGCATATTTCTGTTGCGCTAATTTGCCGCGTGGCGGCGGCGGATATTGAAAGCTGCAGATCCATTCGTCCTGCACTTTAAGGATGCGTCCCGTGACGCGAGCATAATATTCATAGTTGTCACGCCCAAAGATATCGTGTGTGGCAAACTTATCGATTATGTGTTGCATGATCTTAGTGGCCACCTGCAAGCGAAAAAGAGATTAGTATTTATCGGTTATATTTAAAAGCTGTTCTGAGCCGCACACTTACCTTAAACTTGAGCACATCCTCCATGCGGGCCGTTTTGCCATCGCTGACGCAAGATTGAAAGAAACTGGGCGCTACAGAGACGCCCAGAGCCTCGCTGGTCATGCCTGTGGATGCGTGGGCCGCATTGCTGGCGATAACGCGGAATGTGCCAAAGAGTAAAACTAATAGATGTTGCGTATACTTGGGCAGTGATGCAAATAATCTGTGAAGAAAAAGAGAAAGAAACATTAGTCAAGTTGGAAGCCGTGTAGTAAAGATCGTCTTATCTATATGGAGTTAGGTTGTGGGCACAACAATTGTTAGTCATGTACATTTTTATATAGTACTTACTATTACAAAGTGCACTGACTCATTGTCTAGCGAGGGCCATCAAAGAAAGCAACAGAGAGGGAAGCGAGAGGGAGAAGGATGGAGGCAGGCAGCTGCTTCAATTGTTCACACTTTCATTTTGGCATGCGCTGCCTGCTTGGAGGAAAAGCTCCAAAAGCGGATCTCTCTTTCTATCTGTCAGTCTTTGTCTATCTGCCGTTACACAACTGCGACTGCGGCTGCGACTGCGACTGAGGCAGAGGCTTAAAGACTCGAAGAGACTAGAGACCAGCGAAGCGAACTAAGCAACAACAACAACAACAACAATCACGGCTAACCAATCAATTAATGCGCTCTTTGCTCTTCTCGCACAGCTGCAACAGCAGCTCCCATAAAATAAAAAGTGAAAACGCAGACACACCATAAACATAAACATCGCTTGACAATGAATTATACTATAATACATGATGTATATAAGTATATACAGGGAGGAGAGGAGTGCTCAGAGTCTGGCCCCCTTTATTAAGCTGATTGTGTGAACTGGCAAACACAATAAGCAAAGAGACTTCAAAGACGAACTCAATTTCATATCACATTGCCACAAAAGCGCAACAGACACCTGTTAAGGTGTTAAATGCATTGATAAGCTGCAACAACAACAACAACAATAGCACATTAAAGCCTGCCTTCGAAAAGAAATTCACGACATGGCAACAAAAATGTTTAAGAGCATAGAAATAGAATAAATGAACAAATTTATTTACAGTGTCAAATGCTTTATTCGGTAAATGGAAAAAACAACAAATAAAACACTTCATATTTTTATTGTAAACTAAGCAAATTCCAATTCTCTCTTACAAAGAATCATAAAAACCCAGCCTTTGAAAGGTTCAAGACTTTTCAAAATCAAAACCAACGACCCGATCAAGCAAAACAAAACCAAAAAAAAAAAGTAAAAACGTGCCGCCGCCGTAATATAATATTCAATATGGTCTAATCTTATCGAACAATTGGGGTCTTGCCTTCTAAGGTTTACGCAAACTTTATCATGTGTAGGACATTGATAATGAGGGGAATGCCTCGAACTCGAACCCCATAAAAGACACAAATATTGCAGAGATAGTGACAACAATTATCAATTATGATTAATACAAACACTATCACAATTTATTGTTTACTATTTTTGGTATTGCCATAAATGAAAATGCGTACAAATCGTTTACTAATTGCATTAATTACCAGGCATGCCCGTTTGACAAAATAAAACAAATAACAAACACAAAAAAAAACGATTTCTACATCGAAACAAGTGTTTACGTTATGTCGTCTCTGATATCGGAGCGATAAGCCAGACGACACTTTTGGGTTTCCTATTAAAAAACCTAATGGATGATTAATGCGCGGTTTTTGTTATTGTGATTGTACAATTGAGGTAACAAAATTACGTGATTGAGATTGTTTCAACTACGTTATATTAATAAGCTTCGTAATAAATAATATAAAATAAATATACTATAGCTACCTATAATCCCTTTCTTTGTTCTCTTCAATACAATAATAAAACTCAAATGTAAATAAATTAAATTAAATAGATAAATGTAAAGCATTGCTCAACACTGTAAATATATGTATTATTATTATTATAAGCAATAAATAGTAAACAAATATTAATAAGCTTTAGAGTATTTTAACTTCGTTGTGGTTTACTGTTATTTTCTTTGAGTTTCAATTTCGATACACACATTATTTAATGTGTAGTAATATTAATGGGATACATTAGACAGTTCCACATTTTGGAGGCACACAACTTATATAATCGTTACGCATGCGCCGTGTTGGCCCGTCCGATGCGCCATTTGATAAGTATTTACATAATACTTAAGAAACCGGCTATATAATTTTAGAGTCATTTCTCTGAATCGGATGCTAAATAGTTTGTATTTATAATGCGTATCTGCATACTTAATGTGTGTGTATGTAAGTGTGTGTGGTGTGTGTGTGTGTGTAACGCTGCGTCACATTTAAGATGATTCATTTATTATTATTTGTATTATTATTGTGTGCTTTTTCATTCATAAAAAAGAAATATGTCAGCCAAAACAATGTTTTCATCTCGCTTTTTATACTTTTGTAGCCTTTTTTTTAAGTGCCGCAGCATTTGATTTGCCTTTTCTTTTTGGTGTGTTAATTTTTATTGTATTTATCACAGACGAATGAACTTTTTTTTTTTTTTGTGTATTATATGCATTGTGTGTGTTACGTATTTGTGCCCTACAGAGAAACCAGTTTTGATATTCCCACAACTCTTTTGTGCCACTTGAAAGATTTCAGATGCCAGCTTTTTGCCGGCTGATAAGAGCTGCAGAGAAAGAGGGGAAAAGAGAAAGATTGTCGGAAGCTTTTCAAGTATAATTAGAGTTGTAGCTAAGATTTGTTTATAGAAAAGTTACTTGAATCATAATTATATAGAAATCTAGGAACACAGAAGCTTTTGACGTCAATAGGATATAATCATGGTATGAAACTTTGCTGGTGGTTTCTTATCTTGCGACACACTTTTTGCCTACTAAGCAGCAGCGGTCACTATAAATATATATGTATGTGTACACATATATATATGGCCATATCTTTCAAGTATATCTTTAGAGTATGAGTTCGCGCAGCTGCAGCTGCATCAATATTCATCATTGCGGCTTTGCGCAGCTCCACGCCCCAAAAGCCTTTGTGTTAATTTAGCAAAAATGAGAGATTCAAACAGATGCGAAACGCGAACCGCATCAGCAACAACAGTTTTTCTGTTTGTTGGTCTTTCTGTTGATTATCGTAGTTGTTGTTGTTGTTGTTGACAGAAGACAATACGTCATAATAATGAGCCAAGTAAAACGGCAAACGCAACGCAACGATAATAAAAAGCAGTTTCAACATACATTTTTTTCTTATGTATGCAAAAAAAAAAAAAGAAGATATACTGTATATGCAAACATAAATAGTATACTAAATGCAGATATTACAATATAAGCATGACCCAACCCATAAGAAACTAGATACCTGACTTAGAGATACCATATGTTTATGATTAGAGCTTACGAAGTTTTTACTCCGATAAGCAGATGGAAAGCCAGAAAGTTTACCCAACTGGCATTCGAGTTTTGCGAATTTTTAAGAAATGTTTATAGTTTCCTAATAAATTACCTAAAGACAACAAACCCACATAAACATTTTTTGTCTTAGATGGAAAGTGTCCAAGCAAAATAAAGATACAGGGTATGAAAAACGGGACTGCAACTTAAGCACTGTGCGACAAATCATTATGAAAATATTGCTAAGCCACATCCATTTAAAAGACAAATTTAACTAACAAGAATAGCATTTTAGCATTTCATTGTTATTAAAATGACTTTCCCAGACTTTAAAATCTTGTACGAACTTTGTTTTATACATATGTATGTATAATGATTCGATAGTTTCAAGTCTTTGTTGTGCAGTGCTTATCCGGCATATGGTTTAGTTATGAGTGCGACTATACCAGAAGTTCAGCGTTGAGGGCAATCACTGGAAACGCCTTGTCCCAGACAAAGTGAAAGGGAGACAGCGATGGGGAAATGGAGACACGAACAATATCAATATGAATAAGCATAAGGAATAAGAATAAGATACAGAGAAACAGAAACAGAAGCAGGGCCGAGATGATCAGCTCTACTGACGCACATTTTGTATGTGTTTATGTGCGTTATATATGTATGTATGTATGTATGAATGTATATTTATATTGTGCACTTTTATTGGTTTTGTTTGGGCTTATTGCGGGTATTGTATGTTGTTTATATTGACTGACTGACTGACTAACTGACTGCCTATGGACGGCAGCTTAAGTTTATTTATGCAGCGTGGCCAGTGAAAACTCTGAAGTAGCAGTTTTTTATCTACTTGTTGTTGCATTTTGCGAAGCCCTTTAAATAAATATAAAAAAAAACCTACAACAACAATGACAACTTTAGAACGAAAAGAAAAGACAGCAAAATCGAACAAAACCGAAACGAAAAGAAAACAAAACAATCCGTGACTGACTACATAATGTAATAATCAGGAAGTGAACATCAGAGTCGATATTGCAATAGACCCAAACAGACTGGCAGGCAGGCAGGCAGTCAGATATCCAAGACGTCAACATCTATACGTACTATATGCCGTCTCTTGTTAATGCATTGGACAATACGGCTTTTGTTATAAACCGTTTCCCTATCTGCCTTCGTCTCTGTCCCAGCCCCTTTTACTTCAGTTGCCATTTCGCCTGTCTAGACCAACAAAAGCGGGCAACTTTTGCATTCTTTTTTTCTGCACTTATTGATATTCGCCAGCAGTCGGCGGTCGGCCGACAAACTCTGCTTCTGCCTAACTATTGTCGTCCAATGGCAGTCAGACGGGCGGGCGGGCGGGCGGTCAGCCAAGGCAATTGTGTAAATATCCTATTAACTTAAGAAATGTACACAATATGACAGGCAGCTGGCATATAAAAGAAGGTCTAACCCGAAAGGGACATGCTAAAAATAAATCCGTGGAACGACAAAATGCATAAATTGCAAACAAGCCAATTACTATTCCTACAATTAAAATAAAACAAATATTTTTAAGCTTACAAAAACTGAGTGCTTGAAAAAATAATAAAGCTCCGTTTCGCATAAGCATAGATGCGCCATAAAAATCACTTCTCAAAAGCAACAGGCGTCCAACAACAAGAAAAAGCTTAGAAAGGCAGCACAAAAAGCTTTGGCCAGGCAACAAGTTGGAGCCACAGGAACCGCAAGCGAAAGAGAGTGAAAGCCAAAGAGCAAGAGAGAGTGGTTGGTTTACACATACACACTACAACACATGCGCATACATACAGACACCTGCATTAACACACTTTAACAGGCCACACAACGACGTCAGAGGCGTCTTGTGTTTGTTGTTTTTCTAACATGTAATATAACAAACAAAGCTATAGAATTAATACGCACACATGGTGTAAGGAAAATAGTACGTAGTACATGTGCATGATGGGGTAAAAATAGCGTTTTATATTTTGGTCTATTGCAAAAACGTGCAACAATGACGTCGTCGGCCGTCTGCCGCAACAATAATAATAACAAGACGTGTAAAAACGATGTACCAACTGATCGAATTGAGGGGAAATAGTGTTGAGGGTAGGACCTGGTTAATTGATACAAAGCTTCAAACGGGCATCTATGCATCTATTTTTAAAAGTTTCACCAGCAGAGTCGCTATTTTCGCGCATTTGTTTAATTCGGCAAACGAATCTGATTCCGATTGCTTAATGTGTATACACATACGTATGTGTGTGTGTGTGCGTGGTTGCTGGTTTGGCGGCCTGCGCCTGCCCTAAAATGTAAATAAACAAAAGAAAGGTAACAGCAGCGGCAACACAGCACATAAACAATTACAACAATAAATGTGTATATAATTGTATGCTGGCCACGGGCGCAAAGTTTACAGTAACCAAATTGAGATTTACGTTTAAATTGCCTGCTTGGCTGGGGACTGCTAGCTAGCTAGCCAATATGGAAAAATTGTTTGGCGGTCGATTTTTACGCATGTACCGCGCTAGCCAATTTTAAATTTATGTTTTATTGCTGACGTTATTTGTTTACACGCACATTAGGATTAGTGTAACAGCGTTGCTGTTGCCGCTGCTGCTGACGCAGTTGCCGCATCCACCCCATTCATACACATCCATCAAAGTGGCAAAGTGTTTTAACAAAATCGGATTTGTTAAAGTTACTCCAGAGAGCATATAGACAAATATAAAGCGAATGCAATCAAACAGCTGTCAAATACCAATTCAACAGCAACAATTAAGTTGGCAAGGCCATTGCAGAGCCGATAAAAGAAAAACAACGCAAGATAATATCGATTGCGATTGTGAATGCTTAATTGCAGTCGCCGCTCACTTCACTTCTTCACTTCACGCACAACTAGCTTTGCCTTCTCTCACCCACAATGTTGTTGTGTTTTGTATTATTGCAATTGCAATTGCAAAAACAATTGTAGATAGATGATGAAAAATGCAACAATTTCGTTTTATTTTAATTGAGTATGCGTGGGTCTGTCTGTTTGCCCACGCTTTATGCTCCAATTCGGTTGGGTTAGAAATCGATTGCAGCAACAAAACAAAGCGAGTCAAAGCAAAACCAAAACCAAAGCGAATCAACGCAAAGCAAACGAGCAAGCAAAACATTCAATTTACAGCTGCAAACTAAGTACTTACAAGCCTATGGGGGATTACACGCCCCTTTTGAAACTGCCTGCACTTCCGAGAGCCAATTTTTGTCGCCTGCGCGCGGTTCACAACGTACAAGTGAAAATTGGTGAAAATCTAGCAAATGTGTCAACAAGTGCCAAGTCAAACGGGCGTGAATCGCAGTATAAACAACAACAACAACAGCCACAGCTTAGTCAACGCTTTTCACTTAATTTCAACTAAATTCGCACACCCTCCCCCCCCACTAACCCCCTTACACACCCACTGAACAACTGCTAGCATCCACATGCATACATACATGAGTTTGTAGCGAAGATTCTTGAGCTGCAACCAAATCTAGATCCGGTTCAGCAAGTTTACCGCAAGCTAGTTACAATATACATACACACGAACACATACATATAAGATAAGTACAACGACGACACTAGAGATGGACTCGTGCCTACTCGATATAAGATACCTCTTTCAAGCCAAGTACGCAAAACGTCTTAAAAATCAAGAAGTAAACATACAACATTCAGTTGTACATACATAATTGAAAACTTGGTCGACTACTCACCTGTGTAAACGGTCCGTTTGCTCGGCTTCGTTCTGCAGCTCGTTAATGGCAAAGAGCTCCATCTCACCCATACGCCCGAAGATGCCGTTAGGTATCTTGCGGAGGAACTTCTTCAATACGCTGGCAATGGTGAACACCGAATAGTTGTCAACGTTCACAAGTCGACCCGCCTGCAGAAAGTGTATGAGCTTCTTCATCGCCCCCTGATGCCCAGGCGCACGAAAAACATCGCGTCGATTTGGCGACTCCTTGTTTAGCTTCAATATCAGTACGAGCAGCGGACCCGGAATGTTGTTGTTGTGCTTGCATACTTCGTCCAGCGGCACACCGAACTTCACCTTCTCGAGGCGATAAGGGTAGGCGGGCGCTGTGGCTGGATGGCCGCAGGATGTGACAACGTTGCCCAAATCGGCGGCGCGTCTATGCACGCGTTCAGCCCAGCTGGACATTGTGTGTGTGTGTGTGTGTGTGAGCGTTTGTTTGTTGGTGTGTGGTTATTTAGAATGTATGCGTATGCGAACGTGTGTGTGTGTGGGCAGCACTTTTCTTTCGGGCGTTCGTTTTCACAGAAAAATGTGCTCACTCACAATTTTATGCTGTTTTATGCTGGTTAAAAACATATTCCTCTTTTTCTCCGTCCCGTTTACTTTCCACTGGAATGTAACTGCGTTGTTGTAGCTTATTTTGTCACTGTATGCATTTATCTTTCGTTGTTGTTGTTGTTGTCGTTTTGTTATACTGCTCCTCGTACTTGTATCTGTTAATTTTGTGTGTGTTTGGGCGTTGTTTAAATTTTCTTCGTACGTAGTAAATATGTTGTTCGTTAAGTTTTCTCAAATTTTAATTGAATCTGACAAGATTTTTATATTTTATGTATGTAGTTGTTTATGCGTATGCTTTGATTCGAAAAAAATTCCAAATTTTTTATGTTCGCGCAGTCACAGCAGCCACTCCTGTATGCACTTTTTTTTGCTTTTGCCTTGCGACTTCTCTCTTTTTCACTGTTGCCGTCTTTTAACAGTTAAAGCCAAGCTAGCGCGTCGCGTTGACGCATATTGAACCGAGGATATATTATCGAAATGCACTTTAAGTACAACAACGCTTGTTTTTGCTGTTGTTGGTTTTTTTTATTAAATTAATTGGTTAGTTTTCGTGGCTCTTAACATAAATTTTCGCACCTCTGCACGCTCGACTTGCAGCTCCAGCACTTGTGTATACACTAGCGATGTGCTTCTTTTTCTACTGGGGATGTACTTAATATATCGATACTTTGGTAAAAGTGCACGTAGCAAAAAAATATCGGCTGTACATCGGCTTGACAGACTATCGATAGTATAACACTATATATCGATTCCGATGCACAATATGTCACCATGCATGCACTGAGTAGTATCGAATCTCTAATTATGGCGAATATGTGTAAAGTGAAATTGTTGCAAACGAAATAACAATAATACAAAGCTCTTAATAAGCCGCATATTAATTAAAAGCTTAATTTTTCCCTAAAAAAAAGTGCGTATAATACAGTAGGCTGCTAATGTATTTGCAGTGTTTCTGACATTAAATTATAATCATTTCTCTCACTTTTGTTTGTCTCAATTTTTTTTGTTGTCTGCTTCAAAACAACAACACCAGCAATATAAATACTTTCCGCATAAAATAACCAAAAAATTTACAAAAGGAGGACAATCGAAGCAAAACGCAACTCAACCAATTTAAACGCAACACATTTTGGCCCAGTCGCTTATCCAAAATTTTCAAGTTTCATTGCAAAAACAATTTTTATGTGTGTGAGTGCCGCTGTTCACCTTGAATTCGTCGTCGTCGTCGTCGTCGCTGTTGTTGTTGTTTCTGTTTCTGTTTCTCCTCCCTCCGTAAACGTCTACGTATAAGATATTGACCCTGTACGCCTGATACATATTTAAAGCACACACACACACACACACGCACGTACACATACACACACTCGGTACATACAAACGTTGCTGCATAGAAAGACTTTTCAATTATTAGGTGAACAAATGACCACCGCTGCCTCCACATCGCAAAATGCGTCATCAACTTTGATGGGCGCTGCCGGAGCTGTCGGCACTGGCTCCACAACGACGACACCGAGTAGCTCAGCGGTGCGTGCTCTGGCGATGGAATACAAGTCGCTGCAGGAGGAGCCCGTCGAGGGATTTCGCGTCAAGCTAATGAACGATGATAATCTATTTGAATGGGAAGTGGCAATCTTTGGGCCACCTGATACACTATATCAGGGTGGCTATTTCAAGGCGCACATGAAATTCCCGCACGATTATCCATACTCGCCGCCATCTATACGCTTCCTAACCAAAGTGTGGCATCCGAATGTGTATGAGAACGGTGATCTATGCATATCCATACTGCATCCACCGGTCGATGATCCGCAAAGCGGAGAACTGCCCTGCGAACGCTGGAATCCCACACAGAATGTGCGGACCATTCTCCTTTCGGTTATATCGCTCCTCAACGAGCCCAATACATACTCACCAGCCAACGTGGATGCCTCGGTGATGTATCGACGATGGCGGGACTCACAGGTGAGCGTTTTATAGCTAATCCGAAACATGTACAAATCTATTCATCTGTGTTTATTTTAACAACACAGGGTAAGGACAACGAATACCCGAACATTATCCGGAAGCAGGCACTGGCCGCCAATGCGGAAGCCAAGCGGGAGGGTATTGTGGTGCCAATGACACTGGAGGACTATTGCCTGAAGCCGACGGTTAAGCCGAGCGCAGGCTCCGGACTAGATGCAAATTTCTATGATGATGATTTCGATTTGGAGACCGAAGACTTGCCCACGGATTCGGACGAGGACGATGATGACGATGACGATGATGACGAGGACGACGAAGATGAAGAGGATGAGGATGCTGGCGATGATGAGGATGAAGAGGGCGGCGGAGACAGTGCAGCGAACAGCAAAAATAATGTGAACAACAAGAAATGCACGAACAACAATGGCCTGGTGTCTTCAAAATCGACTGCCGCTTCAGCCACAGATGATGGCGAGTCCGCTGATGACAGCGGCAAGGGCGAGACAACATAATGCACATAAATTCGCTCCAAACTTTAAGATTGCTCCCTGCCCTAGGCGTCTGCGTAGCATTTAATTGATGTACCATATGTGAAACGAAAAGAGAGAGAATCGAGCTGCTAGGAGACGCCCCCAAGGCCAATCGCTGGCTAATCATTTCTCGCAACAAAATCATTATATTTTTTTTAATTCTGTTTAATTATGTACAATTGTCAAACCGAATTGCGAATCGCTTTCCAAATGGACCCGATTTAGGTCGTCAGCTAGGCGATGGCTAGTAATCTTTTGAATCGCTTCAGGATCTTGCGATTCCTTTTAAAAATCAACTAAACACACTCAAAACTGATTATGATTATACAAGAAATATACAATATACATATATGTATTAGCTATAAATTATTATTTAAAAATATATACATATACGATAACACGACAGATGCAAACTTTTAAAGAAAACATAACTTACCTCCTAACAGGCGAGAGACATCCTAAAATCAAGCTAAACTTAAAATCAACAAATACATAAGATACAATCAACGGATTTCAAGTATATAAGCAAATTATGAACCGTAGCAATTAAGCAATTTGTAAGTGCAAAGAAAACACCAACCGCAATATTGAAACGAAATACCGCATTGTATAAAATAAATTGCAAAGATAAATAAGCCAAATAAAATGACATAAAAAACCCAACGTAGCATTGATTTTCATAAAATAAATATTTATCAGACATTTAATTTATTATAATTTTGTACAACATCCTGTTTTAAAACTCATCACGCGCTCATCACTAATTGCGAGTTTTAATCATATTCAAATCGAATTTTTTATCGAATCGTGATTATTTGTGTATCGTTTTACGACAAGCGTACGAAATATAACAGTTGTTTGCTGTGAATATTTTGCTAATTGTACATTTTCTCATCTGCTTTATAATCTTAGATAAGGGTTATTAGCTTGGCACGCTTCCGCCATGCCAGAAGCGCCGGCGTAAGGTCCTTCTCACTAATAGCAGGCATGCGTATCAGGGAGCTATAAACACCAATGTCCGCCACAGACATTTGATCGCCGCCAAAGTATTGCTGCTGCTGCAGCCGCTTGTCCAGCAGTCGAACCATGGCCACCTGGCTTTTGTGTGTGGTGCAGCGTAACAGCTGATAACATATGTCCAGCACAGCATCGATTTCATTGCAGAGCGGCGAGCCTTCATATCGATATTCCGCAGGTCCAACACGACCCAAATACCTAATGATATTGACCTCGCCATAAATGGGCACATACATTGTGGGTGAGCTGATCATTTCAGTGTGCTCGCCTAAACAACCAAGAAACCGATAGTAATTAGTAATGTTAATATGTATTTGCTGGGATTGCTTACAGTTCTTCCATATCAACGTTACGCTGATCTTGGGCAACGCTTCATTGACAGGCACTTTGGCCAAGTTAGCCTCAAACTCGCGCGCCGCTGGTCCAATATCAGCCATTGTTGAGTGTGTGAAAGTCTTCACATCAATGGTGTACAGGTCGCGCCAAGCGTTTTTCAATGCCAACAGCGCATAAGGTATGAAGTTGGGATGGCCATTAACGACGATATCTTGTATTGGCACCTGTTGAACGATATTTGTTGTTTATTTATTTATTTGTTTTGAAGCTTTATTGAGTCACCTCTTTGAGTCCGCCATTCTGAAAAGCTGTCGTATGCTGGATGGTCTTGCCGCACACTTTTATACCCAAGCTGGAGCGTATTTTGCCCAACTGTGCCTTCAGTTCCTCTAGCTGCTTCAGCACCCTTTCTTGACGCTCTAGCACCGCCTTTGTGTCTTCAACCTGAAAGAAAGATGTCAGCACATGAAACCTTAACTCAATAAGAAAACTGAGGACAAAAATAATATGAATTCATATTATATATTATACAACTTGCTTCAATTGGAGTAGTCAAAACAAACAAAGGCACGCCCATTTCTAATGCGAATACATAATTACAAACATGAAAAGCGTCTTGCGTATTATGCAGTTTTTTGTTAGTCAATTGTGTTTATTAATAGATTTATCATTATGTGTTTAGTATAAAAATGGTTTTAACCTTTAGCAAATGTTGTATTTGTTGGCCTAAAGTGTCCAAATCAAGTGCACAAGTCACTGTTTTTGAAATGTTGCTCTCACTCTCCGCTGCCCGACTGCATTGAATTGTATGGCCCTTTTTGGTAAATGGTGAACAAGAGTGAAGTTATGAATCAATTGGCTTTTTTTATAATTATTTACGCCGCTAACAAATTGATTTAAGCATAGGCACTAACATTTAAAAAACACTGGCACTTTAGTCACAGTGACTTTTGTTCACAGCTACGCGCATCTCTAATTTAGGCCACGGAAGCTGAGAAACAACACACTTACTGCAGGGACTGCCGCAGCGCCGGCGGAAAGGCTGACATTCCTTAAGTCGTACATGCAGGTAGGTAGCTTAATATCGAATTGTGGCAACAAAGTTTTTAACTCGTACATTTCTTTTTGTGATTTAAAAAAATTTAAAACTGCTATCCACAGAAAAATGTGCTTAGAGGTAGTGATGGGCAAGTGTACTATCGATTTGTACTATTTATAATTCAATTCAGTTCTGCGAAACAATTGAAATCGCTTTCGATAATGAGCCGACAGCTGATCAATACATTTAGCAACGCCACAACAGCTTTTTAACTTATAGGTGGGTATCCTGCACAGCGAAAAATAAATTTTCCATACAAAATCAAAGCAGCGGGAACTGTTTTTTTTTTTTTTCTGCGTGTGTTTCTGGGAATCCAGCAACGTATAAAAAAATACTAAACTGCTTATCGATAGTATCGATTAAATACTGTATGTACACACTGGTGCTTAGCGCAGGAAATATTTTGTTGTGCCCATGGCAGCAACCAACAACATTTGTGCCACCGGTGCGCCGTGTTCTTTGCTTTTCTGGTTATTTATGCAGTATTATTTGTTGATAGACAAGAAACAAACTAGTTCCACTTCTTTATGTATTTTAAACTTAAATTTAAATAACTCAGTGTGACATAGTACTTTTAAGCTATTTAAGTCAAAATGCCATATTTTTACCACAAATAAGTGGACTATGGTCGCACTATAAAAACTTGCGCCGCACGCTTCCAAAATATAACTCAAATTCCAGCCAGGATTTTTTTACTGTGCTGGATACGGACCTAATTATTGTTATGGTTTGATTTTTCGAAACGCCTGAACTCGTCGACCTTTAAGAAATCTAATATTAATATAATATATTTTGTATTGGTGCATGTAATTTTTTTCACATAACAAATAGGTAATTAAAAAATAACAGGCTTATGAGTCTTATCGATATATCGATTAATTAAATGACATTCTCAAGGAAATAAGACACACCAATACATTTTGACAAGTTGGCAGCCACAATATTGGCGTCTTTGATTTAAATTAAATTGAAAGAAGTTATGTTTACAAGTAAATATGATGAATAATAAAAAATCAAGAAGTTCGGTGAGTTAACAAATCGGTTCACGCAAACAAAATTTATATTGTGTTTATTGTAACAGCTAAAAAAAGTGTCCTCTCAGCCCGAGGAAGAGGCTGATCCTGCACGATGCATCAAGCGTCGCATCAGTTTTAGTGAGAAGAAATTCATAAGGTACAAATTCCTTTCCATATATTTGTGTGTTATATATTAATTGTACCACCATATATTTAAACGCAGAGAATTCGATGCGGCAGAGATACCGAGAGACTATGATCATTCATATGAGATATCAGATCACACCAATGGCTCCGACAGCTCCGGTCAATCCCATGCCACTGTGGCGGCGTCTCTTCTGCAAAGTACAGCTCGCATTTCATTGAGTAATAATGATATGGACAAGGAAAACGCAGTACCATCTATTGTAGCAGACACTTGTTCATCAATGTACGATCAGCAATCGCGAAACGATTTCACAATCAAATTGCAGACTAGCATTAATGTGACTCTGCTGCCGGATGAATTGTCCAAAAGTCGTCGGCGCAATGAATCGCCTGCTTCTTTGGAGTTTACGTCGGGCGACAGCTTGTCTTTGTACGAAATGGAACGTGATAAGCTGCGTGAAAACAGTACATATAATATTCCAGTGTTTGAAAAAACCATGGACCTGGTTCCTCAAAAAATGATTGCTGAGGTAAGTAGATTACGGTTGAAATAACCTTGATAATAAAATGCACTAATTTGATTACTGCAAATTATAGCAGAAAGTGTCAAAGCATTTGGACAAACCAAACGTTCAAAAACCCACTATTCTCGCTAAGGACATAAGCTGTGAGGCTCTAAAGGACAAGGATATTGTTCAGAAGACAGTGGTGTTTGAGAACCATGACATAACGTGTGACTTTATGGACATTGGTAACGACATACTTATTAAAAAATCAACGGCAGTCAAAAATCTTTAAAAAAAAAAATGATTTCTCTTGATTTTCAGAGCCGGTAGAAACTGCAACGGAGAAACCAACACAAGAAAATGATTCATTTGATATGGTGGACAGAGATTATATGAATTATTTGGCTGATGATTCGACGCTGTCCTCGCCGTTGATACCATTGGACGTCATTTCCGAAAACGGCATCAGCAAAAAACTCAACTTTCGTGAGCTGAACGATGCATTGAACTCTGGTCGCATTCAACTCTTTCCCAATGGTCCCAGAACGCCAGCCACAGATCGCACAGCAAAGCAGCCACGTTATTGGGATGGCCTACAGCGAGAGCCAATGGCAGAAAATGTCCCTTTCAAAGAAGTCATTAAGCCCCGAGGCACGCTGAACTTTAATGATAGCATGATGGTGTCGCCTGTACCGCAAAAATCTGAATCGAAGCTTAAAACCAAAACGGATCAATCAAGTGAACTAGCTAAGGCCAAGAGCTCCACCGACATCAAACGAAACTATCGCTTCTCGCAGGCGGACGAGCTGATGCTGGACAATACGAACTTTCTGGTTCATGCTAAAATGGGCGACGAAACGCATTCGCGAAATACCTCCAAATTCTCTTCATCGCGACGCGAGACGACTTACGATAACACTGCCATGGAGGTGGATGATCTGGAAAAACATGAAGCTGCTGTTGAGGCAGCTTTTGAAACCGCAAAACACAAGAAGTCAAGTCCCAGCAAGAAAGCAACGAGTACGCAGAACAACGATGTAATCGAGGAAGATGTTGTTGAGATACCCATGGCTCAACAGCGAAACAGACCAAGGCAAACATTGCACAAGATTGAGCCCATTGAAGATATCTCTTTCGGCTGGCACGAGGATGCACAAACCGAGACAGCAGTTGCTCCAAAAGAAAATCATAGAACTTCACAAAGGCAAACATTGCATATGGTTGAGCCAATTGAAGAAACATCCTTCATCTCAAAACCGGCTTCTGCTCAAAGAGAAACGGAATATAAAAAGCAGAGACCAACACTGCACATGGCTGAACCCATCAAAGAGGATATTGTAGTACCACAAGTTTCTCGACAGGCAGCTTCAGCTGCCTTTAGGGCTCGCAGAGAAACTCTACACATGGCGGAAGTCATTGACGAAGACATCGTAAAAGCACGTCCAGAAATTCAAATGAAACCAGTAGCTCTTACTGTACAAGATCAGCAAAGCAAACGTAGACAAAGCTTGCACCGTGTTGAATCCATGGAAGAAGACTCGTTTTGCGCAGAGGACAATGTTTTGTCAATGCCTACTGCAAATGCTCCTTCAATAAAATCCAATCACAACAAACACAGGCAAACAATGCATATGGCAGAAGCTATCGAGGAGGAGAGACAACAAAACCCAAAACCTTCTTCAGCGA
Organism: Scaptomyza hsui; assembly: GCA_018152825.1. Classification (NCBI taxonomy): domain Eukaryota; kingdom Metazoa; phylum Arthropoda; class Insecta; order Diptera; family Drosophilidae; genus Scaptomyza; species Scaptomyza hsui. The sequence continues at coordinate 10,696,704 of JAECXO010000307.1, read as the reverse complement.
TATTTGTTACAGAACAGCAACACACTAGGCGTAGACAGACATTGCTGCTAGCTGATCCCATTGAGGAAGACAGATCCTGCGCACATGACCATTCAATGCCGACAACAACTCAAGTAGAATCGCATCCAGCAGTTGCTCCAAGAGAAACGCAAAAAACTTCACCCATTGATGAAATATCGTTCATCTCAAAACCGACTTCTGCTCAAAGACAGCCGGAATTAAAAATGCCAAGGTCAACAATGCATGTATCGGAGACCATTGAGGAAGATATTTTTGGACCACAAAAACATTCAAAGCCACAAAATGAAGAACAGCAGCGAAATAAGCGTAGACAAACACTACGCATGGTTGAGTCCATCGAAGAGGATACAGCAGCTCCTTCAGTCGAACAGCCGTACAATAAAAGTCGACAAACCTTGCACGTGGCTGACCCCATTACAGAGGATTCCGTGTGTGGCCAAAATGATTTAATGTCAACTTTTGCCAACAAACAGCAACAAACATACCAAAGAGAAGAAAGACCACAAAAAAAATCACATGTTAACCCAGCAGATTCCAGGCGACGACAAACCATGCACTTGGCTGACCCCATTGAAGAAGACTCTTATTGTGCAGAAAAAGGATTTTTGCCAACTTCTGCTCACGAACATCGAGAAATGTTACAAAAGGAAGTTTCTTTAAGATCACAATTTGAAGGACAGCCCAAGTCAGTAGCACCTTCAGTTGAAACGCTGCATAATAGGCGACGCCAAACTTTGCACATGGCTGATCCAATTGAAGAAGACTCTTTCTGTGCGCAAAATGAAGAAAGATCAATACCAAATGCAAAGAACAGACCTGTTTTACAATGGGATGAAGCACTTGAAGAAAATGACTTGAAAACGCAACCAGCTTCAAGGTCAAAGTCAGTTGCTCCTTCAATTGAATTGCAGCATAATAGGCGACGCCAAACTTTGCACCTAGCTGATCCCATTGAGAAGACCTTCCGTGAAAAAGATCAATACCAAATGCAAAGACAGACCTGTTTACAATGGGAAGCACTAAAAAATACTTGAAAACGCAACCATCTGCAAGGTCAAAGTCAGTTGCTCCTTCAATTGAATTGCAGCATAATAAGCGACGACAAACATTGCACCTAGCTGATCCCATTGAGGAAGACTCTTTCAGTGTGCAGACAGAAGAAAAGACAATGCCAACTTCTGCAAACAATTACCGACAAAAATTACAAATAGATAAACCAGTTGCAGAGGATGTCCCAAGACCAAGGCGTCGACAAACCATGCACCTTGCTGATCCCATTGAAGAAGACTCATTCTGTGAACAAAAGGATTTAAGGCAGACTGCTGCACCAATTGAATCTATTTTGCCATTGCAGGAAGACAAAGTTGGCAGCAATAAGTTGAAGTCCAGGCAGACATTGTATTCAGCCGTGCCCATGGAGGAAGATATGTGTAATGCGACCAAAGCGCTAAGACTGGAAGCAGCTTCTGTGGATCAATACGACTTTAAAACAAGGCGAACACTTCGCATGGAAGTTGCTATTGAAGAGGACATAGAAGAAAAAACTAACGTTGAGCAAGGACCAATACAAAGTGAGATGCGCAGCAGTAAGTCTAGAGACAAGCTACAGCTCTCGGAATCCATGGAGATGGAGCCGTTTAGTCAGAGCTTAAACGATGATGCTGACAAAGCTGGCAATGAATGTCCATCCGATTCAGCTGAATGGTTGGCTGAGATGCGCCTTAAAGCGCGACAAACGATCGCCAAGTCAATGCCAATGAATCTGAAATATGCAAGTCCAACTAAAACCGAAACAGCGAGTCCAGCTCAAGAAGACAAAAAGAAAGTCTTAAGACCAAAATCCATTACATCAAGCATGGAAACGCCCAAACCAAATAAAAAGCTGCTGTTGCTGCGTCAAAACTATTTCGCCATCACCCCAAGACGCTCAATGATCGAGTATGAAGACTTGGAGCAGGAGTGCAAATCAGATAGCTCCGCTCCAAACTCTGCAGCTGCCCCGTCCATATACCAAGCTGTCGATATGGAACTCGATATAGACAACTCAAACTATGGCACACCCATTGCCGCGCCTAAGCAAACGGTATCATCTAATGTCAAACGCTTGCCCATACACTTGACACCAAATTTTCCACAATCCAAAAAACGTAACACGCAATCGATGAAAATGGAAGATGATAACACGTAAGTGAATTCCCAACTCTCTTTAACTGTTTGAAAATTAATATTTCTTTTTATTAGCTCTCAAATTGAACTGGACACACCACCAAGACAAAGTGTGGGGCAATTAACGCCCGCTGCTAAAAACAGATCCCGTATTCCTGTATTGTCCAAAACAATTCAAAACTCGCCATGGAGCGAACAGGAACAGCTGGACGGCACCGTTCAAATGGTGAGGGCACAAATGATGAGACAGACACGCAGCCATTTCGAGACGGAAATGATTAATATAATGGAGAACAAGCTGAAACCAGCAGCCGCTGGGTCTGAAGACAATCCCATTACCATATCCGATGTATCGGACCATTTTTCGGCACAGCGGGAACTGGCCAAGCGTTCAGTTGAGCAGCCAAAGAATACGACAAGCGATAGTCGCGACTCCAATGAACACAACTTTAGAAACTATGCAACAGCGCATAAGGAGTTTATAAACCTAAGTGGTGATACTGTAATCTTTGCCGCTGCTGAACTGCCTGACGGAGAATTGGATGATTGCGAAATTGATAAGACGCGACTTAGTTTGGTCTCAACCTTGCTGGACGAGGAGGATGAAGGCGAACATAAGGAAGATGAGCATAAAAGCAGCATTGACTTAGAATCAGATGGCGAAGCTGAAGCTTGCCTTGAGCAGGTTAATCCGCCAGCCGTCGCCGGAGCTGTGGACGCCTGCAAGAAGTGTAAGCATTGCAGGCGCTCTGTCGATGTGGGACGCAACAGTTTGGCCGATTCATTTGAGTTGCCCGATTGGCGTGAACTTGATGTGGAACTTGAGCGTTTGGAGCGATTGCGACAACGGCCGCGGCTCGAGGATGTGCATAAATATTGGGAGCTAAGGAAACTGGAACGTTACTCAAATATCAGCGATGAGACGGCTATTAATGGACACGAAACGACCAGCGGCATCAGCGAAACGGACAACTTAACTTTGCCACAAATGCTGGAGCTGTTCAGCAATAGGTGGCAAGAGTAAGTATAATTATTTTTATCATATTGCCAAATAATAGCTTTAGTCCTTATGTTTGTAGGTGCAAGAAAAGCTATCCCAAACCAAAGCCAGTGGAAACGTTCATCAAACGTTTGGAGTCCTTAATGTGCGTTCAGCTGCCAAATTGGATATTTGACTATCAGCTTCAATGCAATCGTAATTATATATTCTCTCATCGAAAAATCACCACATTTTGCATTGTTGTTAACTATGAGCCGCTTGATCTACTGGAAACTGAGATTCGCGTGGACAGCATTAAATTGGAAACTCCTACAATTGTTCCCAAAGGTTAGAGTAAAACATTATTACCATAAGTTCTATATAAAATTGGAACCTTTGAACTTGCAGATCAGTGGAGCGTATATGAACAATTGATAGATGCCCAGCTAAGGCTGAAGCTGCCATTGAATCTGGACAACTTGTTGGATGAAAATAATGTTGAAGCATTTCTTACATTTCTACAGCACATAGATAATATTTGTGTTGAAATATTGGGTGTATGCAATAATATGCACATGGTGTTGAGCACGGCACAGGCGCGACTATTAAGGTAAACATTTTAATTGTTGTTAAATATTTCCGTGCTTTAATTTCTTGTTATTTCGTTGATTAGAGAACCGAATCGCACTGTTGTGAGGAAAATCGTTCGCAGATTTATCAAGAACGAGGATGAAGCATATATGCAGGTGGAGAAATCTCAGTTTCGTATTGAAATCGGTAATGTTCAGGAGATCTCATTTAAAGACATTCTGGAGCCGCCTTTGTATCAGTTCGATGAGAACATTCAATTTTTGCCAAGAGGTATTGGTTTTCTCGAAGCTTTTATAAGTAATCCCGAACAATATTTAAAGCGAAACGTCGAGCAAACTTTGAATTAAATTTACTTGACGGAACGTTGGGTACGCTAGCAGAGCTAACATGAACCAATACATTTTTTTATACAGACACATATTTATTATAACATATTAGATAATAATTAGATGTACAGTATATAAATATTCGAATAGTTCAGTTCTAATTTTGTAATGCAAACCAACATTACAATTGGAAATGAACAATTTACATTTTTAAATTTGTTATAATAAAGTAATAATAAATTTCTTAAAATAAATTTAACTTTAGATTATTTATTGTTACATTTAATGTAGCGAACAAACCCCACTTTTGAAATTTATTTACGCACATTGCACAAAACCAATATGCTCCTTACCTTCGGTTTCAGAGTGTATAAAATAGCCAACTGGTGTTTAGTGTTTATACCCTGAACCCTGTGCGCGTTAACTTAAGGCACTAAGCAGTGGTATATGGTTCAGGGTATCTCCTAGTCGGGAAATCTCTTACTTCTTTCATTTTAGTATTTAGCCTACCGTTAAATTAAAATTGTATCGTATTTTGGGCCCTCTTACAGCTGGTCACACTAATACAAAGTTGTGGTTGAGCTTATCAAAACAAAAAACGCAAAATAGTTGAAAATACACAAAAACAATCTAGAAGAAAACAAATTTTACACTGGAGGAGCATTCGGTCAAAGCGTTTAAAGACATGTGGTTTGATCCATCCGGCTACTATGTGGTAGCTTTATCCACTATCCTGTTATGCATTTTAATAGCACTTTATTTTGCCAATTTTCTGAAGGACGATGCCGTAAGTACCCAATTGAAAAAATCCATTCCATAATCGCACTTAAATGCATATATGCAACACAGGAACTGGATGACGAAGGCCTTGGCGATGACGAGATAAACTTGGATGACGTTCCCGAGCTAAAGGAACAGATACTAGCACACATACAAAGCGAAATCGACGATGATGAGGCCTATGAGGAAGAGCAGGAGCCGTTAAGCGACAGCGATACGGAATTCGCACCAATAAGAACACCCAATTATAGCAACTTCGTTGGAAAATTTAAGGCCAAGCGCTACCAGCACAAGCTTGCAAAGAACCTTTCGCCCCTGCAGATGGAGGAGGAGCGACGCATCGAGCGCGAACAGTTGACGGCAATATTTGAGCTACTGCGCCGACAGGAGGATGAATTGAATCTTAAGGAACGCATAAGCGATAACGAGCTCAAGCAGCAAGTGAAATTGTATCGCTAGACTGTATGTTGAGGAAGGAGAGTAGGTGCATCTCTAATCTTAACTGGATTGTGTGATTATCTCTTCGGGGCCGGTTTATCTGTTTAAACTGCAAAGTGTAATAAATAGGCGACTGAATAACTGATTGATCAAGCGATTGGAATCGGTGTCCCGGCCAGCCAGCAACGAGTCATTTTATTTAAAACTAAAGTTTAAAGAAATTTTGTTATATTTATTGTGTCTATAATGTCTATGATTTATATTTATATGAATAATATATAAAAGCACATAGAACTTCAAGTATTAGCTAAAGTCCAAATCAAGTTAATATTAGTAGTCAAACACCAAATAAACATTCAATGTTATTTAAATTTAAACTGAATGTACAAAATGCAGGTCAACGAATAGAATTCCTATGCTTAATGCAGTCCAACATTTTAAATAACAATTGTTCAACAAGAGAGTATAAAAAATTGTTGGTAAAGTTGTTCATTGTTTTCTGTTACATTCCCTAGTTCATTTATTTGTAAGCTATTTTATTAAATTATAATGCAAATGTAATTTATACTTGTTATTAGGTAACATTTGAAAAACTGGACACAAAACTTAGTATACTTCCTATAGAAAATTTAGCAGGAACTTAGCAACCCCAAAGTATTTCCATAGCAACCAAAACTTTATTTATATATCAGTTTTCCCTCGCAATCTGCCGAAATAACGTGAACTTTTTCCAGACTTTGTAAATAAAATATAAAATTCGTTACCTAAAAAGAAATATCATAGAAATGGTGAACTTTGTGCATCCAGAGGAGATGTATTTGTTTGTGGAGAGCATTCGTTGCTTCCAGGTGCGCGATGTCGGCAGCAAAAAATGGCTGGAAGTGCACGAGATGATTATCAAGCTCAGCCAGCAGGCGGCTCTTGAGGTTGCCGAACATCGTGAGGAAGAGGTCAAGGAGTTTCTCATTTCCCGGGACAAGCTCTCCATACTCATCAGCGAGGCGTTCTGTGTGAACCTGTGGAAGTCGCGCGTGCTGCCGCATCTGCTGGAGATTGATCCGAATCCACAGGCGACGTTTCTCATTTACACAGTGCTGTACCATGAGGCCGCTGTGGTGGCGCTAATGGATCTATGCCTGTACCATCCCAGTGGCTGCGAATCGATGCAGGATTCGGTGCTGGATTTAATAGACTACTGTGCCCAGGCGGTGGCCCAGGTTATTGGTTTGGTTAGCATGGGCTATCATGAGAACGAGACCAAGGTGGATGTGGACGAGGCTGTGCTCACCGAGCTGGAGCGCCAGAAGCGTGATCTCATCTACAAGATTGGGCTGCGTTGCGTCTCCCTGCTGAGCTACCTGGCTGACAATGTGTCGCTGTTCCACTTGGGTGCAGCTCGTCGCATGGTGGTCACTCATGACATTCCGTGGCTTATGGTGGATGTGCTCTGCTTCCGGCCGTGGCAGCGCAACAGCAGCAAGGGATTGCAAAAGTTCATTGATGAAAAGTGGACTGCTGTTGAGGATGCTGCAAAGGTTACAAAGCCAGAAGCCCAAGCTTGGTTTTGCGTACGCCAGTTGCTCCTTAATCCGCAGACCCTCGACAATTATCCCCTGAACGAGGCGCGTTGCAAGCAGTTATCCAAGCTACTGGGAATGATGCACGAGACCCTGCTGGATCAGTTGCCTGTGCTGATTGAGCTAAAGCAATTTGTCAGTCGCATGACAATCAGCGGCAATGCGGGCAACAAGTCTGAAAATCTTATTTTGGAGGACATGCCACAAATTCAGGATGGGCTCATCAAGGAGGTGGAGCGTAAGGGTGGCTTCTTTCACATAGCTCAGAGCCAGGATGCCATCTTTCTCAACACCAACAGGGAAGAGATATGCCAACTGGCAACTAGGCTTAGTAGCGCTTATGGCACGGAGCTCTTGTGTGAATTGGAGCAAACCATGGCAGATTTAGATTTGGAAATACCAAAAAAGAAAGCAGAAGAAAGCATTATCACTGGCGAGGAAAAGGAGGAAATAATTCACAAATGCGGCGGCTGCCAAAAGATAGCTAAAAAGAAGTGCGCCAACTGCAAGCAGGTGCATTATTGTTCACGGTAGGTTTCCACATGTATTCCATTTTGGCGGGAAACTATTTGCAACTATATTTCACATCTTTTATTTACAGCGAGTGCCAACTGGAGCATTGGCCGAAACACAAGGACAGCTGCAATGCCAAGGCTGTTTAGTAAAATTGCGTTTAACAATAACTTTGTGTCGCCGATTATAACATTAAATAAACATTCGAAAAATTGAAGAGCGCTTCGTTGCGTATTGTTTAGATTTTCGTATGTATTTTTATTTAGCAATAAAAAAATTTGCCAGGTAGTCTCTCATTCAGCAGACGGGGAACAGCAACGGCAACGGCTACATGTTTAGCTGTTCTGTCTGAGATGGTCCTTAACTACATCCAATGCGGGAGTCTCCTCACCGTAGTCCTTGATGACGACCACAGAGCAGCCGCACACCTTGCGTGGCTTGCCCTCCTTGTCGATCTTGCACAGACCAGACCATTCGCCCAATTTCTTGTGCGAATCGACGCGGATCAGTGGAATCTGGTGCTCATTGCACAAGGCAGTGATCAGTTTCTTGTAGTTGGGCTCATCAAAGGACTCGGCCAAAATGCAGAGGACAGCTTGACGCCTAAAAAAAATTAAAATAAAACTGGGTTAAAATCGTGTTTTCTCAACCTTTGGTAATTAATAATGTCTTAAAATAGTTGAAAACTCAGTAATTGGAAGATCTCTAATCAATGTAAGTTCATAAACACGGACCAATTAATTTCATCAGCGTGAAGAAGCTAAACTAAACAGAAAAAAAAAATAAATAAAAATGCTTACTTGTCCAAAGCCTTGCAGGCCTGGTGGATGCCATGGACGAGGCCATCGGCGATCAGTGACTTCTTTAGCACTTCTTGCAGCGCGGTGTTTATGTCCATGGCGCCGCCAAGAACGGGCGCTGCGGAGGGTACATCTCTGCAGAGGAAAACAAATTATTGGTTAAAATCAAAATAGCATGACAGAGTAACAAATATCTAATGCATTTTGCAAATATTACTCAGTAATTGGAAGAATTTAAATCAATGTAAATTCATAAACACGGACCAATTAATATCATCATTGAAAATTATGTTTTTATGAAAATTTAATGCATTGTGGACTTACACATCAACGTCGGCCATATCTGAAAGGTTGAGGCTGCACTGCACTGCAAACGATAATAATAAAATTATTATTAGAAATGATGGCACTCATAATTGTAAATTAAATTCGTCGAAGCGGCTTCAGCTCAAAATTAATATGCTTTCGTACCTTTTTGACAACCGGAAAGAAAGAGAGCCGAGTCGCGTTGCGGCCAACTTCATGTCTCTGTTTTTAGTGATGCTTTGACAATTTTAATATCAGCTGTTTGTCTTCATTGGCATACAAAGGCTGGTTGTTATATTCACTAAAAATTCAAAGTTCATGAAACTTAATTAAATAAATTATTCATATGCTTCAAATCAATTTGTTTTTTTATTTGGAACTTGTCTGTTTACATTCTTGTTTTTAAAGGGTACATTAACGTTTTCAACTAATAAAGCTTCGACGATGCCAGTGGAAACGATTTAAATTGCACATATCGAAAGTCACGTATTGAGGTATTATTTTGCGCATTTATTGCGGCTGATATCTGTATCATTTTGCGCCCAAATCTTTTGGGTCCGAGCAACTCCTGCAACTCGACAAAAACTCTAAAAATAGATTGTAATTAGTCTTATAAAACTAAGTCATAGGTTAAACAGTAATACAAAGTCAATTGTAATCTTTAGCTTTGCCGTGCAGTAACGTGTTTTTATGTTTACATAAGCAGACAGCAACATCCAAGACAACAACGACAACAATGACAAGCAAGCTACAGTAAGTTGGATTGCCCCTCATCCATCCAGCACTAACACCTTGTAGATGATTATTAATGTCTACAACAGGCACCACGTGCTCGTGTTGGATCGTGCATCTAATTCCCGAAATTTACAGAAACATGTGAAAATCGTGTGAGAGTGCCAGCCGCTCTGACTGTGTATTCGTGCGTGTGTGTGTGTGTGTGTGTATGTTTGCATTATGTACTTTTATTCCATTTGGCATTAGGGGGCATGAATGAACTGTCCAAATTGTTGCTATAGGAATGTGACGTACTGATAAGAAGCATTTTTGTCAACAACAACAACTACAACGAAACGCACCGTAAACAAGCCAGCTTAACAGTGGCAGCCAAAACTAAGTTGCATGGCTGACGACACTTCTGAAAGATTTTTAAAATTATTAAAAAGTGCATTATGTAAACTCGACAATTATTATATAGCAATTCAGCTTGTTATTGAAATTTAAAAACAATCATTTTTATTGGCATCTGCTCGACAACTCCAACAGTGGGCACAATATTTTTGCCGGCACTGTAGCGATCTGTTTAGTGGGGCTATCGCTGCGGTTCATCGACAACTGATACTCTTGCGGCAGTCGTTGATGTTGGACTCAGTTTCAATTGCTAATTAGGCGGCAAGCCCTCGACCAGACAACATGTGTGACAAGAGCAAGAGCAACTCAAGCAATGCGAGGTTGCGTAAAAGGGAATCTGTGAACTTAACTTGCATGCTAATCTTTTCGATTTAACATTTTGTTGCAGAGAAGGCATCCTAGTGGGATGCGGCAATCCATTGCTGGATATCTCGGCGCCCGTTCCCATGGACTTTCTGCAACAATACGACATGAAAGTGGACGATGCCATCCTGGCCGAGGACAAACATATGCCCATCTACCGTGAGCTCGTCGAGAACCACCAAGCGGAGTATCTGGCAGGTGGCTCCGTGCAAAACTCATTGCGCATCGCACAATGGATATTGGGTCAGCCCAATGTGGCTGTTTTCTTTGGTTGCGTTGGTCAGGATAAGTATGCGGACATCTTAAGAGAGAAAGCACGCAATGCCGGCGTCGATGCACATTACCAAGTGAGCCAAGACACGCCCACTGGCACCTGTGCTGTGCTCATAACTGGTACGCATCGTTCACTCTGCGCCAATCTGGCGGCAGCCAACAAATTCACCATCGATCATCTGGAGCAGCCGGCCAACAACGCGATGATAGAGAACGCACAATATTACTATATATCGGTAAGATCTGTATATAGTATTAATATTGCAAGGGACATGGCTTAATCTATCATTTGATCTTTGCATGCAGGGCTTCTTCTTGACCGTTAATCCGCCCAGCATAATGCGCGTGGCTGCAACGGCCCTTGCCAAGCAGCGACCCTTCCTAATGAACCTCAGCGCACCATTCATATCGCAATTTTTCATGAAACCGCTGCTGGATGTTATGCCCTATGTGGATATCATATTCGGCAACGAGGCGGAGGCGCATGCCTTTGCAACGGCGCAGGGTTGGCCCGCCGATGAGGATCTGCGTGAGATTGGCAAACGTCTGGTGGCACTGGACAAACTGAATTCGGCGCGACCACGCATTGCCATACTCACGCAGGGCTGTGACCCAGTGCTGCTCATCCAGCACGATGCGGTCCAGGAGTTCCCAGTCACACGTTTGGCGGAGCATGAAATTGTCGATACCAATGGCGCTGGGGATGCATTCGTTGGTGGTTTCCTGTCGCAGTTTGTGCAGGGCAAGTCGTTGGATGTGTGCATACGCTGTGGCAACTATGCGGCTGGTCATATCATCAAGAATCCTGGTTGCACGTACAACGGTTCGCCCGAATTTGTTGAATAATCACAGCACGCCACAACACACACACACCACACACACACACACACACAAATACACTACAACACAGACTCGTAGAGTAAACCTGTAAGAGGCATTAAGCATTGCGCAAATTGATTTGCAACTATTGCAAATGAGTTCAAAGAGTGACTAAGACAATTTTGTTAACACTAACAATTATTTGTACATATAATCAACACACTAATACACACACACACACACACACATACACATTTAGACACGCAGTTATGCACGGCCTTGTGGTTTACATACATTTGAAAGGCAATGTTAGAGCAATATTCGAATTTAAATTGATAATAAAAAGAAGCGAAGAAAAGAAAAAACAACGAAACCCACAAACATACACATACAAATATGCTGCTCTTTTCATTTTTTCGACGTTTATTAAGTGATAGTTGAAAGTTGTCTTCGTTAATGTGACCTAGAAACGACCCCGTCGAAATATAATTGATAACAAGTTGTTTATTTTAACGGACATGTGGCAGTTTTTGGTTTGACTACTGTACAAGATTATTACTTTATTTCCTCTTTTTCATGGATTTGGCAAATAAATCCATAATATAGTTGAATCAGCCATTAGATTAGATTAGTTCTATTACAGCAACGTCACTTGAAGAGCTTTTATTGCCGGCAAATATTGTTCCTTTGTTTTCCCATATCTGAGCTAGATTTATATTCTTTAAGCTACCTGCACAACCGTATGATAAGTTTTCTTCTTATCTTTGATGTATTGATAGTATGAATCAGTTGGCAAATGCGAAGAATTAATAGTTTAAAATAAACGTTGCTTATAACTTTAATATTTTGTTGTTACGGAATACTTTAAAAATTTGTTTTTGTGATTTCGCTTATTTGTAAAGATGAATAGAAAAAAGCGTTGAAAATGTTGTTTTGCGTGCAAAAATGAAGCTTTTTAATGTTTTGCCCATACAAAAGTCAAAAATGAATGTGAATACTTAAAGCTAAATTTGTTTTTTTGCCTTCATTTGCATTTGTGTGGCTGACATTTGTGATCCCGATCTGAACCCGCTACTCAATTAGATAGCCTTTGATGAAGGGCAGACCGGTTGGCACTCGCTTTTGGTAGCGCACATAGTCGGATTGAAAGAAGTTTAGCAGCGAGTACTCCTCAACGTAAATGCGATCGTGAAAGAACAGCCAGCTGACTAGCGTATAAATGCATATGCACAGAGGATTTAACATTATTATCTGTGTGCCAATGGACCAGTAGAACCAGCCCACATAGGACGGATGCCGGCTGTAAGCGTAAATGCCATTGGTTATAAGCTTGTGGTCCGATTGCTTTTCATCTTGCACCTGTTTCGATTAAAAACCATATTAGTATACGGAGTTAGCATATAAATAGTATAAACCTACCAAATGTGTAAAGCTGCGACCTGCCGTAATGATGGCTACCTTGCGCACCACTTCGCCACAAGTGCACAACGCCACGCCCAGTAGCCAAATGTGGCCGAAACGCTTGAAGTCGGGCAAAAAGTAGAGCTCGAGGACAAATTCCGTCCAACTGGCTGCAGCTGCCAGGCCATAGTGCACCGAATGGTTTAGCATGAAGGAATCCAGAGAGAGGCTGCGTGGATTTGCCCACGCAATGACTAGAAACTCTGAATAATGAAAGAAGGACATAAAGCAGCCATAGGCGCCAAACTGTTGCCAAGGTGTGGGCGCAAAACAAATGACTAGCACGCTCACCGCCATGGTAAAGCCCAGAAAAGAGGCGCGTATGGCAACCTGGTAGATAAAAACAAGTAAAAATAGTGTGAGTGTATACAATGTACATGAAAGGGTGTGAGTCATTGCGTACCTGATAATCGCTGTTCCTGAGCACAAAACGTATGATCATGTTGATTAGCGCATAGTACAGTACCGGGCCCCAAAGGATAGCGCCCCAAACATTTGGCACAATTCCATAATATATTTGAGGAACTGAAGGCAGCAGCACGAGACCGGCAGTGGCCAGAAAACAATACAAGCTGACCCGGCCTTCGGAGCAGAGCATAGCACAAGTGCCGGGAGCCGCTGATGTTGGGGACCGTGGATTATTTGCGCACATTGTTATAAAATCACAGAATTTTTTGTGCAGTTTGCGGCGTTAAACACATCGAATTTTTTGGTTTTTATAGCATTTGCAGAAACGTAAATAAAAAGTGGAAGACCGGCTGGCGCTGTGTATATCATGTGTATTCTATGTACAAGGTTTCGGTTAGACGGCACATTGCTGCACTCTACGTCATAAAAGTTGATTGAGAAAAAAAACACAAGAGGGCTGTACTGTTTTAAAATTATTTAAAAAAAAAACACAAATTGTTATCTTATCCGTACAATGTGTGCAAGTAACAATTGTTTTTAATTATATATTTGATATATATTATATGTAATGTTTGACGACACAAGTATTGTTGGCATATTTTTGTGACGTTATCTTCTGTGATATGCAATAAATATCGATATGTATTTATGCGATGTAAATAGCCGATAGTCAGCTGCTCGTGCACAACAAATATTTCGATAAGATATTTTGTGCAGGTTATGTAAATTGTTAAATTGTTAATTAAAACTATAAGAACGACTAGCCATATTGTTATATAGACTTTGTCATGGTTTTTCTAAACATACCACTGCTGGTTCGAGCCCGCGGCCCTGATGAATTCTGGCGCAAGAGACGCATTTTCAAGCTCGCTGCAGTAAGTAATGAATGCAATGTGTTGTTCTTATAACTTACCCGGTTGATTATTTACTGTAGCACTATCGCAGCCGTACGCGCAATGTCTACTCCTTTGCCATACGCAGCGTCCATCGTGCCCTCGCCTACGCCACCAAAGGTCGCAAACTGAAGAAACTGGACATGGCTCAACTGTGGACAACGCGCGTTGAAGCCGGCTGCCAACAGTATGGAGTCGCCCTTGATACATTCAAGGAGGGTCTCGCGCGCTCAGATATCTTACTGAACAAGTAAGCTAACGGTTGACAATTACCCTGTCGTGTTTATTTAACGAATTTTCATTGATAGGAAAATGCTGTCGGATTTGGCCATTTGGGAGCCACGCTCGTTTGAGGCGTTAGTAAATATTTCCAGAGAACGTGCTGCTGTTGAGGGCTTGCCAGACATCAAACAACGATCGGCCTTTAATCAGGTGTATGGACTGAGAAATCTAAAGCTAGATTAAGTTAGCCGTTGTTTATAAAAGTTACATGCAGATATAGTTTTATATTTTAACCAAAGATTCAAGTTTTATTACTGGGCGATGCAAACAATAACATTGCATTGAACTTTTATTGTAGGGGGTTACGAACTAATTGAAAACATAGAATTCATAGAATTGCTGCGTAGCCATTTATTCCAATTTGGCCAAGATATCCGACTCACGGAAAAGGAACATCTCCTTCTTATCATTGCTATCCAACTGAACCTTGGTGCCACCAAATTCAGGTAGCAGAACACGATCTCCTTCCTTTACGCCAATTGGAATATGACTGCCAGTGGTCTAAGAGAACAATTTCAACATTTAATTACATGTTGCAATCTTCAAACACAATTATGAAATACTTACGACATTGCGTGTGCCGGGGCCAACGGCTATAACTGTGCCTTCCAGCACCTTGCCAAGAGCCTTTTCTGGTAAAACGATACCGCCTTTCGTTTTGGTAAGAGCTTCAGCGCGTTGCACCAGAATGCGATCCAGCATGGGGATAATTCTCTTAATAGCGGCGGCCTACATATATTAAACCATATTAAATTGCAATCAACGGTCAATGTTGCCCCCACCTCAGGGCTGGGGCAGAGTTACACAACAGCCCGGCAAGGCGGGCTATCAGTGTTTGCAGAAACTTCTAGAAGTTTATGTTGAATATTTTGTGCAGCACATGAACTCCTCTTTTATTAAGCAGATTTATTAATTTGTTCACTTACCATTTTTATGTTGTTAAATGCAATCTGGGGCGCTTTGATGTGCTAAGACTTAACTGGTAATTGTAAGTGAAGATACACTACACGTGCGGGCCGGTCGCAATTGTTCGTATTAGTGATGCAAGAGTCTCTTTTATTCGTTTTGGTGTGATTCGCTATCGATATGTTGTACTATCGGTAATAGTGCATTTACTCTGGCGCCGCTAAAAAAGCCTTAGTGGTTAGCGGCGAAAGTCATTTACATTGGCAAAAAGTCTTTAGAAACATCTGTTTTTTGTTTACTTTTGTTGTGATTGCTGAAGAAGAAATTTTAAAAATTGATCAAAATTTAAATTTATTGATGCTGGCCACGCAAATTGGTGATAGCATTATAAATACTGGAAATGATTGCGTTCAGATTTTAAGCAATTTTTTTGATTGCGAAAATGAACAAGCGGCAGCAGCAACGGCTGCGCTAAATATGTTGTCGCAGTTCGACTGTATTAGCACGCGAAGTGTCTGGATGCTCGAGCGCAATGGTTGTTATTGGGAGATGAATGTGCCAAAATTAAGTGAGGATTTGTTCAAGGAGTTCAGTGCCTTCGCCATTTCCACATGAACATTTTTGCGGGCACCACGCAGCTCATCGTCTTTATCCATCCATATCTCTATTAAAATGCTTTCCAAGCTTTCTGATCAGCGCTTCCGCTTTTGGCCGACATCCACTTGAAAAAATTTACAATAATAATAAAAATATTTCATATTTTCAATAATTTTGTACTTACTTGCACATTTGTTTTTATTTTGAATCAGCTGATTCCTGTTACCGCCATCAGTAATTTGACCAAAAGTATCGATTCATCGGTAAAAAGGTCTTTATTTGAGCCGGTAGAATAGCGGCGCTCTAGCGGCGCGAGAAAAGTCGCCAAATTCAAATTTAACGGACACATTTTGTATGGTAAAGGCTAAAATTATCGAAGACCTTAAGGCGAAATGCTAAAGGCGTTGCTTACGGCGCCAGTGTAAATGGTTTTAGTTTAAAAGTGTTTAAAGAAAGCAAAACAAATTCACCATTAAATAACACATTTTCTTCCATTTCGTACAAATTTATATATTTTTATTCATTTATGTTTTAATTAACAACTTACTAAAGAGAATGCTGTAGGTTTACGTTTCGTTCCACTAGAAAATGTACTACTGGTGATCGAATGATTATAATGGATTTTATAGTTGTGGGAATAAGATACAAGCAACACAACAAATCATGATAAATTCAATTATATATTACACCTATAACCCGATTTACACTAAAGATAGGTTCCAGATAAATCCGTGTAAAACGAGTATCGTGTAAATCGGGGGATAGGTGTTTACAGGTTACAAGGCTTTTGTCGAGGAAGCGCGACTAGGAGATACCCTGAACCCTTCCAGTTTGGAATATATAAGTTTTAAATGTTGTGGTGGAAGTGATTTATCCCACTCTCTTAAGGATGTGAAGTAATATAGTTTCAAATAATATACCTGCCAAAGCTAATAATTCTAGCTATAGACTTTTATTAATGGTCGCTATTATACTTATTAGCTTTCTTATAGCTAATTTTTACCAGTAAGCGCTTCTTGCCCATCTGAAAACCATCCATTGCCTTAATGGCCATCTGTGCCGATTCTGTATTATCAAACAAAATGTATCCATACCCTTTTGAGACATTTTTCAACTTATCCTCGATCACCGTGGCTCTAATAACATTGCCAAATGGCATGAACATTGATGCTAAATCTTTAGCCGTAAAATCGTAAGGAAAATAGGATACAAACAATGTACAGCCTTTAGTTTTTCCTATGCAGTTGCTTGCATCAGCTGCCGCAGCGCCGGTGGACAAGTCTGCGGAGCTTTTAAATTGCGTTGTTGTTGCAGTTGCTGCCATGTTCTTCTGTACACAAAGCGGATCAGGTAAGCCATCTGCTGCCGCATCTTTAGCCGAATTCTCCGACAAATGATTTTCCTGAGCGACATACCAACGTGCAAGAGCTTCCAGCAGCTGTTGTTGCAGGGTTTGAAGTTGCTGTAACAATTGATTGCTGGCTGTTATTAGAGCATTGGCGTTCAACACTGCCGACGGTTGTTGCGGTGTGAACATTGCCGTGGTCGATTGGTTGGGTGTAGTGTTTTGGTTGGTTTCCAGATTCCATTCATTTGCTTGGACTTGTTGGATCTTCTTCTGTTCCTTTTCCATTTGTGGGTCTGACTTCATGGTTTTATTCCGTTTTAACATTGCAGCGTTCTTAGTTGCAAACGTGTCATAGACACAATCCGTACTCTGTTCGTTCTGATCATGCCGCACAGTGCCCTCGTCAATGCCACCGTGGACTACAAAGCCGACATCGTTTTCGTTATTTAGAGTGTCTACGAAAAGTGGATCAATGCAGCCGAAACCAGCTTTGCTAGCTGATCCCATTTGTAGGGCCACTTCGTCGTTCTTAGTATCTTTGTAAAACTCGGAATTGGATTGCATCCACATTTGTTGAAAGCCACCCAAGATGTTATCGTAGATAAGCGTTTGGTGTAATTTCTGCTGTAGTATGGCAACCTTGGCCAGGTACTGCAACTGACCCATCGATAAAGGGCGCGCGGCAAAGGTGCGCTGCGATTCGCTGGTCTAAATTGATATTTATAAATATTGAAGTTGTATAAAGGCAATATGTTACTTACACTATTAATCTCGTCGCAGGTCAGCTCGGATGGGTGTAGGTCAAAGGTTTGCAATATGGCGCTCTCCAGTGTACACAGACTTAGATCTTGTCGAGCCACGCACCAAGTTACAAATGTGTCACAAATCCCATTGATTTTTAGCTTATGCCGATAAAACAGCAGATCGCATATCCGATGGCTGTAGTGCATTATTTTCATTGGACGCTCTGCCTGCAGCAGCTGGGCCAATTCACAAAATATTGCACCCAGCGCTTTAATATCAAACACATATGTGTTATTTGCAGTGGCAATAACGATGACAGACAAATTGCAATTCCTCCCATAGAAGCTGGGCTCTACCACAACGGAAATAGACATCTGTTCGGCTATATCTTTCACAGCCATATAGTAGGATTGATTTCCTTGCTGAATAACTATAATGCGCTTCAGTTTCTGTTCCAGTGAGAATTGTTCATGGGGCAAAAGAGGGGTACTTTTAATGGCGTTGCATTTCCAATCAGCTGCTGAAGCGAAAGAGTTTTCGCTGCCACTGTCGTCTTCCATAAAATTGGCGTTCATTTTGATACTAGTTCTTGGTTGCGTTTTGAAAAACCTGCATTGATAAAAAAGATGTAATCAATTTGCTTTTCACAGTTCATTTTGGCGCTTACTCGTTCTTCTTTCTCTTTGTTGTTTAGTCAGCTGGGCTGCTTATTCCGTTTTGCACTATGCTACCTGAAATAGAATATACGTTCGAATTGTTTTGATGTGATAACGTCTTATAAATCGATGAACACCGGCTGCACTCACGAAAAAGCATCGTTCATGGTAACGTTCCGCCTGAGCCGAGCGTGCAAGCAAGAACGCGAAACAAGCGATAGAGAGGCACGATCGGCCTAAGCGTATGGATGCGTGCGTATGTGAGCGAGCAGGTTGGCACACGGACACATGATATGCATGTGTTTGTGCGTTTTTGGCCGCTCTTCAATCATGAGAGAGCGAGATAGCTGCATTTGCAGATGCTTTTGTTTCAGTTGCTGCTTGCAAGTAACGGTAAAAAGTACATTTGTGTACACGCGTTTGTTTCATATTTGGTGGGCTAGCTTTGCCGAGATTTTTGTTATAATTTTTCGTTTGCTAAGCCCAGCATATACATGTACACACATGTACACATGTCTTATCAACTTTTAGAATTTTCAGCAATTTTAAAACAAGTTTAAGATACCAATAAAATTAATGTTATTATTTTTATATATATTTTTTTATTTATTATTAAGATTCATTTAAATCGTTAAGAGGTGCATAGTTGATCATTTGTCTAATAATTATTTATATTTTAATTATATTATTATGTATTTTTGACCCTTGAAAGTAAATACAAATTTGATGTCGATTGCCAATGTTAAAACTCAAATTTGTATACAAAAACTTAAAAAAAACGTCAAGGCTTCCCAGACAGGCAATTTCTGTTTTTCACTCTCTGTTCATACACGCTCTTTCGTGTTTTTAACTATATGACACTAGCAAACAATTTTGCAACACAATTACTTTACAGTTGACAATTTACATACATACAAAAGATGCACACACATTCCGAAATTTATTTATTTATTTTATTTCATCAGTGTTTTCTTATGACGTTATCACGTGAATCGTTTATCGTCCGTAAACCGACTTTACAGACAACCATTTTTTTTTATTCACACACATACCAGCATCAACTTACTTTTTGTCTACGAACACAAGATAGCGTCCGGGAATTTGCAAAATGATTAACACAGCCTTATAGCGATTTGGGTGGAAACAGAAAAACTGTGATATATGCAAATCTTCGGTGAAAGTGACAATATTTATGTTCCCCTTCACAAAATATTACATTAATAAATAAATAAAACCATAAATAACACCGAAAAATAAAAGAAAAATCAACAGTAAAAGCACACTAAAGGAAATGAAAAAGTTCAATTAGTGATGAGAAAACACAATGATTATGACATCACTAAAACCAGCTGCGATATTCGATAAATGAATAATTAAACCCATCGAGTAAGTAAATAAAGAGAGGAAAATAGCTTACGATAGTTCGTGCCTTTTCATATGGCTTGCAGAACCTGGCACATGAGCGAGTAGCTTCCCTTCATGTTTACTAAGGTATAAATATGTTTTCTAACTCATGCGTACATAGTTCATAAAAAGTCAAGCTACCCTTTCTGTTGGGCAGCATCAAGCAAAAGTCTAAAATTGCCAAACGCAAGTTCCAAGTCACTATAACAAGCTACAACAACAAGATAAATTAAATACGGCAACGTCTAATCTCGTCTCACACTTTTACCCAAAATGGCCAACTACTTAAATTCAAAACAAAAACCAAATTTAAATGGTCCGCCTTCTTTTTTAAAAACCATTTTAAACCCCATGCACCATGCCAACCAGAAGGATAGTCGAAAATATTTACAATATGATTTTCCACGTAAAGTGGGAATTCTACAACATACATAACTAGAGTAGCATATATACATTACGTTTAATTGGACTAAAATCTTTTTAATGCACACATAGTTTTGTTCTGTACGTAATATTGTTCTGCCATTTGCATACACATGCATGGATATATATTTTTTCAGCTCAGATTTTCAATTGCTTTGAGTGAATGCGGGCCAATTTGTTAAATGGACACCCAATGCTTAGGCAAAATAACTTGGTCAATCAGGCCAAGGGCTTGTAGCATTGCAATATGCCCAATTGCTGATCTCTTTGAGTGGTGCACCTAGATTTAGGAAAATGTTTTAATTTGCGATTGTTTTAATTGCAATTGACTTTGGCTTTGACAGACAACAATACCTTGCCCCTCCCAGCTCGCCTATCAGGTTATTATCTCTGATAATTCTTACAAGTTTACTGCCATGGCAGCCAGACAGCAATCAGAACACAATGCTCAAACGACTTGCAAAATTTGCCAGCTGTGTCGCTAGGCTCCTGATACGGATTTTATATGGCCGCATTTAAAGCTACGAATATTTTCAATTGTAACATTAACAAAAGATTGGTCAGATTAGTCAACAGATTGGTTGATGGTATAATGCTAAATTCTTTGATTGTTTCCACACAAAATGTGTATTGTGGTAGGTTTGATTTAAAACCGGATAGATTTATGATAACTGTAATATAATTTAATAAAATTAAGCTTTCGGAACTTCTCCGGTTCCTGCACATTTATGAAAGTCACAATACTTCAATACTTTCGTTTGCTGTACTAAGAGCCACTGCAGTTTTAAGCAATCATTTTGCAATATAAAAGAGTATATGTAATAATAAATATTGCAGTCTGTACTGTTTTACAGTTTATCCTTATTCTCCATCGCTGTACGTTTAATTCTGTGCCACACCTGAAATCCACACTGATTAAGCGACTTACAAACGTTAAGCGGCTGCGATGCGAAAAGGTTAATTGCTTTGTAAGGCGTCCTGATGAAAAAATGTGGAGCTAACCAGCCGGCAGCCAACGCTGACGCTGACTCAACTTAATTGGTGCACGAGGCGCATACCTAATGCGCTTAGATGCGGGCTAGGCTCATCGCATCACATTGCACCGCCTCATTGGCATTGCCACTGCCATTGCCATTGCAGAAGCCGCTTTTGTGCTTCTAATTAGATCCAACGGATGCCGTTGAGTGCTGCAGTTTGTTCGCCATGCTCTCGGCGCCCGCCAACACTGAAAATGGAGACGTTCAAAAGACGAAATTCGTTAAATGCGTTCGGTAAGTAAATTAAGTGTAAGAATAAGTTGGATTTGTTTTCGGTTTGTCTGATTTCAATTTAAGTTTCAATGGAGCAAATGCAAATCTATCTATCTATTTTGACCCTTCTTTTTTTTGTCAACTCCGCTAATTGGCTTTACAACTTTGAAGTGGATGTCACGTTTGACTTGAAAGTTTTCCTAAATAAAGTAAAAATAATAAAAGTACGAAAAATTCAAACATATTAAACATAAAAACACACATTAACATAATAAAAAGTGGTTAAGCAACGTGAGAAAATTATCCTGTGGGTGTAAATGCAAATCAACTGTCTGGTGAAATCACGAAATAAATGGACTATGTAATTAAGTATTCCGATTGTGCTACAAGCAACATATTTGTTTTTTGCAAATTTAATGCATAACTTAACCATACCCAAACCCTCTAGCTACTCGGGTCAAATTCAGGGCAATCTTCCATGCTATGGCTGTGATTCGATGTCACAAGTTAAATCAACAATAACAAGCGACAACAGCAACCAGAACAGCCCGAACAACAATAACAACATTGATGATGAAAACACGCGACGACAACAATAACAAATAAGTCAAGAGTACTTCAGCGGGATGTGTTCGACCTGATAATACGCTGTTTCTTTTAGATAATGAAAGACTAAAAAAATCGAAAGTATATTTGCTCTAATTCGATATACAAACAAAAGAATATTTTATTCATAAGGTATTCCAACCTCTTAATCTAATATGTATGTCTGCTTTTTTAGGGTTTCATTAAAGAAATAAATGCTCGTTGTCTTTTAAGCTGTGTTTACTTTTCTTAAGGTAAACTGTTGTTAGCATTAAGTTATCTTGAAGTACTCCGGGATTTACCTACTTCATATATGTATGTATATACCTTATAGAAAGGCATTTTTCTCATCGAAATAAGCTTGCATAAATTTGATTCCAACCTATTTTACTAATTTCATAGGTACAGGGTACAATAAAATAAATGAACGGCTGATTGCGTTGGCGGTTTGATACTTGTGCATGTGGAACATGAAAATGGCTTTGCATGTTATGAGTGTGTGTGTGTGTGTGTGTGTGTGTGTGTGAGAGAAACAAAAGCAACAACTTTTGGCTGTGCCAACAATAACAACAATGTTACACTAATTACACTAATTGTGCACGGGAGGTGTGTGGAAACACTTCGAGCAACAATGACGACAAAACTCCAATTTGGACTTTGACTTTTGTCTGCCCAAAAACTTTTCCTGCACTATCCGAGATGCTTGCGTGACACAGTGTGCCAGCATAGTTTTCTTCCTCTTCTTGCCTTAAATCAAATGCCAAGCAGAACAAACTGACGAATCTGTTGCCAGAAAGTAAAAGCAAGAGTTTTGTTTTGACGGATTTTTGAACTGCATACAAAAAGTTTTATATCTGTTGATCGAGCATTTATGCGATTTGAATTTCTCATGGGATTTATCTTGTTGTTTGAATGTTTTGCTGTATGCAGTGTGCGTTTATTATGATGAAATTCAGTGTTTTACATTATTGAATGCCTGTTGAAATCCCAACTGAAACTACATCACGATCCAAATCACGTGCTCAGCTCTGTTTCGAACAGAACTTGATGCTGTTGTTGCTGCTGTTGGGGGTTAGCATTGCCGTTAACGTCATCAGGTTAGAAGGCCGCAGCACGTTGCCATCGCGTGCTCGACGTGTGCCGACTGTTATTACGTATACGCCAGCGCGGCCAACTGTGTAGAAATAAAACATTAAATTACGTAGGTCGCCAGTTGGCCATTGTTTCTCTCACTCACCGTCACCGTCTACGTCTCCGTCTCCGTCTCCGTCGACACAGTGCTGAAAGTGACTGCGATTCAGCGACTGGGGGACAGGTGTGGCACACACGTAGACCGCGCACGTACCTGAAATTTTAAGCAATCAGCCAGGTAGTGGGGTAGGCAGACAGACGCAGAGACAGTCAGGCTGGAAGACGGACAGTTAGGGGGTTGGACTGCCTGTGGTTTTGCTCTGAAGTGGCCTTTAATAGTTTGCTGTCTGCAACTGCAGCAGAATGTGGCTTATACATATATGTATATGTATGTGTACGGCGTGGCATGCGGCATGTGAAGTTGTATTACGTGCATATGCAGTGATGAGTGTGTGAATATATATATATATGAGTGTGTGTGTGTGTTGGCAAACCAAAGAGCAGTTTAATAAAATAGCAAAGAAAATTGTGGCTGTTGGCACAGCAACATAAAATGGCCGCACTGCTGCAACGCGAACTCAAATAGTAATTATGCAGCAATTGCAATGACTGCTGCTAAGCATAGAGTGCCACATTTTCTGATGACCACAAGCGGATTTATAATGGATGCGCAACTAAGGACCAACTTGGGAAAATCATTGGAGAGCTTAAAAACTGATGTGCAATCTTCTAATGCTAATGGCTTTTTATAAAGGAGATACAAATGTGACTTATGCGCTGTCATAAAATGAATTTTATCAATCAAGGTACAGCTTAATATTATACTTGCTTTTAAAGTCAATATTGTGTGAGCGTTATTTAAAATATTTTTCCTAAACGATACATTTATTATTTGCGATTTTCCTATCACAAATTTTAATAAACATGAAAGAAAGTTTTCGTTTAAACAAATATTTTAAATATTCTGAAAAAGGTTTGTGTACGGCTTCCAAGAAATTGTTATCATCATCAGATGTAAACTTGTCGTATTCAATCAAAACAAGTCAAAGTGCTTGTTTTTGTGGGTGACTGACTAGCAGACACACTGTACCTTCATAAAATCAATTTTTCGTTTGATACGCATAAGTTTCAAGCAGACTGAGAATGCCTATTGTATTCACCTTTTTGCTCACTAATTTGTGAAATAATAGGGTACAGAAATGTTTACCTATGGCCGAAGGACATCTTTCTTAATAAACTCTGTACGACGTACAATGTTTCCGGGAAAGCTAATACACATACACATGCGTACAAAGGAAACAAGTCAGTGATTTGTATCTCAATAGCTCAGAAACAAATTGTGTTGCATACTTTCGGGGTGGAATTTTCTTAATTTTAGCAACGTTTTTTGACGCCTTAGGCAAATGTAATTTAAGAACTTATACTGCCAACGCACAACTTTAATATAACAAACAAAAACCCCGTCTCCAACTGTATGTGTGTATGTGCGTATGTGTGTGTGGCTAAGCACAACATGGCAATTGTTTGTGTGCGTGTGCGTGTAATAACAGAGCAAACAAAACAAATATTAACAATGCCAATAAACATAAGCAAAGCACATACTGTGAAAAGTACCAAGGAATAATCCACAAAATAATCATTATGGCCATAAGGGGGCGACGCTTGTTTAGATCTAACCACAAAGCTATGTAAAACTGCAATGGCTATCAAAACACCAACAACAATAGCAACAACAACAGCCATAAAATGTACAAAACTGATAAATGTTCTTATCCTTAACCAAGCACTTTGGGTATATTAGTATTAGTCAGAGTCCAGGAGCCACAGTATTTATCTAAACATCTGTGTACTCGCATTAAAGCACCAAACACAGACACACTTACACGCTTACATACGAATGCCCAAAAGGATAGTCGGGCACGATTTAATGGTATTTTTATGTTAGCAAAAGGATTTTTAATTGCTTACAAGGATATTCCCCTTTCCCACTTAAGGCAGACAGACAGACGCAAGGGTTTATTTATATGTTTCTATATATGTATGTATGTTTGTATGTATGTGAGCAGGTGTATCGCAAATTAGACAAGAATTAGCAGAGCCACAGGCGCAAAAGGATGCTGTAGTCGTTCCAGAAAAATTGATGATGGCTGTGGGCATACATTGTGTTAATTAGTTTTGTGTCCTAAAGGCTTGGCTTTCCATACTTTATGTAGATTGCATGTCGATTGATAGGACTTGCATTAAAGAGATTAAATTTTAGGTAGGTCAAATATAATATAAGTCATAGTTTTGTATTTACTTTGCTGCGAGCTTAAACCACAAAACTGTTTTCGGTTTTAACACTTAAGCTTATAGTTTAACCTTGGTGTGAGTAAGCATTGTCAAAGCAGCTTTGACTTAACATACTTACATATGTATGAATGCTTGTCTGTTGCAGGTTTGATTAATGTAGTGGTAGTTCCATTAATGGATTTCAAAAAGGCAAAATGAAAAGGAAAACAAATGAAAGTTGAAAATCTGTAGAACGGCAGGCAGTATTCATAAATCAAGAAGATACTCATTAATTCACATCTTGACAATTGGTCAATGTTCACGATTTAAAATGCATTAAAAAGCAACAGTGAAGCGTGGCGAAAAAAAGTTCGAAGAATTATGTCAAAACACAACAACAAAATATGAGAAAAAACAGGCGGCATTGAGTTCAGTGTCCTGGTCATGTCCCGGCCGCGAAAATGATTAATGATAAATTATTTAAGGAACGTTGACAGCAAATAAAATACCAACACACAGCACGGAAAGGCAGGTGGAATATTTACGAGCATTAAATGTATTTAAAATGTTATTACAGTCCGTTGCGGATGGTTCCGACTCCAGCACTCGATTGATGACCTTAAACAATTCCAGTTTATAAAGCATAAAAGCAAATAAATTATAAATATTATGTTGGTAGACAAAGCACAAAAGTCAATTGCTAAAGTTCATTGATAGAAGGGCACCGAAGTGAGTATTGCGATGGCACTTGGAAGCTTAACGGCTTAGAAAATGCCAACAGCTAACTGGTAACAGAAAATGCCATAAGTTGCCATTGCCATCCGTTTGATTAGATGGCCGGTCCAGCTACGATTCGGAATACACTCGAGGGTACCAATGTTTATGCAATTGGATTCAATTTTTGTGTATCTCATGATTTGAGCCTTTCAAGCATTCTACTGAATAGAAAACTCTGCCAAATGCTCCCCAGTGGTTGAATTGGAGTGCAGAGTGGGTGGGTGGTTGGTTGGGTTGTGTGTGTGGTTGTTTGTCCATTTGTGTTGCTCTTTTAGTATGCAGTCTAGTTTGCAGGCATTTATGGTTTTCGTTTATTAAATTCCGGCCTTGGACGAGCCGGTAAGATTTTTGAGTTTTACTCAAAATTCCTGTCAAGCCCCCCACAAAATGTGTATGTGTTCAAAATGTGAAATACACATTTGTGTTAAGCCATGCATTTTTAAAGCATCCATTAACGAAAACTTTGCACTTTGCCACAAACTGCTCAAATCTTTCTCTGCATTGCGGTCATATAAAAAGCACAGCCTTTTTCCAAAGAAGCACATGAAAAATACTTTATTCAATTGTATTTTGATTGGATTAGTCATATTTCAATGAACCTTACAAAGATATTTTGATAGCGATAAGGTTTATAGCAATAAAAATAATACATTTACAAAAAATGTTTAACTTCTCATGTAATTTGCTTAGAATTTGATTAAAAATTTAAATAAATATTTTTAACTCTATTATAACTCTGTTGTTAACTCAGCCCTATTCAAATAGCATTACTTTTTTCATATCATTGCTTAGAAACCTCAAAGATATCAAAGGTACACACAATATAGTAAATCAAAAACCTTGCGATTGCGGTGCACCTACAATATCAATAGAAAGCAGATGGTATGGGATATATACTAGACTTAGGCACACAAAATAAAATCTGAATAGCCGATTAAGTTGGTTATAAAAACAGATTTAATTGAGCTTACCGTGCTCCACATACATGTACACATATGTATGTTGCAAAGGCTATGAAAATCGTATAGACATTGCCGAAACGCCATCGAAACACATTCAGACAACCTAAAACGTTA
Organism: Scaptomyza hsui; assembly: GCA_018152825.1. Taxonomy (NCBI): domain Eukaryota; kingdom Metazoa; phylum Arthropoda; class Insecta; order Diptera; family Drosophilidae; genus Scaptomyza; species Scaptomyza hsui. The sequence continues at coordinate 10,669,412 of JAECXO010000307.1, read as the reverse complement.
GGCAGACATTCAGACAGTCAGACAGACAAACAGACAGTCAGACAGAGAGGGTTCAAGCAGAGTTGCGCCACAGCAACCGAAGCTAATTTTGTCTAAGTGGGTAAAAAGAAATGCGGAGACTGCGTGCTGCAATGTCAGCCCAATTGCCAAAGTAATCCCCCAAGCAGCCAATACGCAATGCTCAGCTTTCTTTTTCATATTTGTTGCCTGAATTTTACTGCTAGCTAGGGAGTCACTGAAGCTTGTAACTTGTAACTTCAAAACAAACAAACAAACGCAAAAAAAAAAAACGCCCGAGAGCAGAAAAACCAAAACAAATGACAAACAATAAAAATCGAGTATACGCATTGGTTACTTAAAGGATCAGCGCGCGTGTGTTGTGTGATGGCATTTCGCGTTGGCGTAGGCGTGGCCGCGTTTATTTCAATGTATTTTAAGTGCCTGGCTGCCCGTTAAAGTTATTGCTGTATAATTTTTTTTCGGCGCTAAACATTTGCGCTGCACATAATTGCGCGTATAACGAAGCCGCACGTAAAAACTCAAGTGAAAATAAAACGGAGCCTAGAGCAAGTAAGCCACAAAAACAAGGAATATAAAGCGAGAAAATATGTCTACACCGATGATTATATACCCTTTCAGACCGGAGTCCGTCTGCTGTTAGTTAGTTAAGCTAGTGAACCAAAATTGTATTCAAGAAATTGTCCCAACATCAAAAAAAATGTTTAATTATAATAATTGTAAAGCTGTTTCGAAAATGAAATTTTTTTGAAATTAAATACCATGTTTATAATAGTGTATAATTTTTTAATTCACTTTTTTTATATTGGTGTGACCTTTTTTATTTTTTTAATTAAAAAAATATTTACTTTAAATTTAGGATGTGGTTTTGAAAAGAAGCTAAGAAACATGTGCTGTTTATTAGATTCACTATATCAAATGTATTCAGACTTAAGCTTACATTTTTTTAGGTCCACAAAACTATTATCTTAATCATTTTTTTCTTCCGAGAAACTTTATAAAACTAGCAGCTAGATACTTGTATCCGAAAAAAATAGTACACAAAAAAGTATTTTATGCAAAAACTACTATTTTAAAAATAATTTGTAAAGCTTTATAAAAAAAGCCTCGAGCCTTAAGCACTCATTGGTACAAAAACTTACTTTATCGATTGGTCTGCTGTGCTGATCTAGAACTTATGTATATTTTATGCGGCATAAAAAGTATTTTTTAATACATTGCAAACTTCGTGACAAAAGTATAATACCCGATTCGATAGTATTAATATTGCAACCGCCGCCGCATGCTGCGATGTGATAAACACAGGCTGTTAATGTTCATGCATGGCGCCGTCGAAGCGAAGCAGGACAATTGTGGCGCCCCGTGTGCCACGCCATTTTGCCAGGGCTTACGGCCAGACCATTATGGACAACTGCAATGGCGACAATAACGTACCGTTGATGTTTCACACCTGAGACACATTTTCGAGAATGTGTTTGCGTTGCTTAACCCCCCTCCATCGATTCAGCCTGACAGCCTGAACAGGTGGTTGGCGCTGCGCCCAAAAGTATGCCATTAAAATCGACTGCGCTATACACACACAAACACACACACACAAACGCATATACAAACATGAACATATATATATGCATACGTTTGTTTGTTTTCAGACATAAGCTGAGAAATGTTGAAATATTGCCAAAGTGGTAAATGCAACACAAATTTTGCGGTTTTGCGGTTATCCTTTTAAGGTGCCAACGAAACAAAAACAGCTACCTGCTTTGTCGACTGCTAAGCTTGTTAGCCGTGAAATATGTATTTGTGTTTGGTAAAAGTGTATTGCAAAGCGTATTTAATAAATAAATTCAAACACAGGATCGAAGGCTTTGCCTATCGATGCGGCTGCCAAATTGACAGCTTTAAATTAATAGGATTTTTTTATTAAGCCAATTCGAATTTACCGCGGCGTATAGATTGAAAGAATTAAATTTGAATAACGTGTGTGCGATAAGCAATTGGAACCAAATCGTGTTAAGCTTTGTGGCGTATAAGTACTATGTGTTGAAGTAATCTGCTAGTAATAAATGAAAGAATGCAAAAGTTTAAGATACTGATTTAAATTATTTCTCCAGAACCTCTTACATTAAATCAATACCTTTAATATTGGTTCTCTTTAAGCTGTTTCTCTCTATAACAACATTAGCTTTTTCCAGCTTGAAGTATTATCTAAATAAGTTCTGCGATTATTTGCCTATTTTCAAAGGGCCACAAATTCCCTGCTGTAGCTTAATGCTGTGGGTGATGAGACTTTTAAAGCGGGTTTCATGGCTGGCCTTCATTAACCTAAGCACACAAAATGATTTGGTCGTGTATGCCGCTGGCATTTCGCCAATCAAATTGAGCATAAATCTAAACAAAATTCTAGGCTCAGTGGCAGTTAGCGCTTCTTTGGCCGCGAGCTGAGTTTAATTAAACCTGAGCAGCGCAGAATTTAAACGTTTAATTGAAAAACTTTAAACGGCAGTTGTCCCGAGAGAATATAAACGACACTTTTAAGTTGGTGGTTGCTGCAAGCGGTCTGAGGGAGAGGGCAACAAGCAACTGGGTGAATTCAACAATGCCACAAGCGGCAACTTTGACACAGAGTCAAACGAGAATTTTTGAGCGACAGTTTTTGGTCGCTGGCGGGGAAATAAATTCGCAAGGCAGCCATGGCAAAGTTATCAAGAGCCAACAATTTAGCTGGCAGGATGGCAGCGGAAAAATTATGACAGTTGATAGTTGCCAGACAGTGTGGTGTAGCAGCAGCAGCAGCAGCAGCAGCAGCAGCAGCAACACTTGCAACACTAGCAGCAGCAGCGGTAGCATTAAAATCACTCATACGCACCGTGAGCTGGGCCAAAAGCGACTAGCGCCAGTTCTTGTTTGCCAGTTGCCCTGGGAGCAGCATTAATTGACACGTGATAATTTAATTAACGTGGCTACCAAACGTGGCAGCCCAGCTAGTGCTAAGCATCATCATCGCCATCGCCATCGTCATCGCCGTTGCTATCGCTATTGCCATCAGCATCAGCAACACCATCGATGGCAATGCGAAAGCTAGAGAAACATCGCAGGCTTTTTTTTTACAGCGAGTCTGCTAATTGGGTCAGCTTTGAGGGCGAACCGGGTTTGCCCATCATTGTTTGCGCATTGCCATTGGCCACAGGCGCCGGTGCCATTTGGAGTAGAGTTGAGCGGAGCGGAGCGGTGTAGGGGGACGTGGAGTGAGTCCATCATGCCATTGAACGCAGTCCTGTTGAGTGTCTTTTAATTACAGTGTGCGGCGCTTGTTGGCAAAAGGGATTTTCTTGTTGTTTGCCGATGACGCACCGTCGTCACAGTTTTCCGCTTCGCTACGTTTCACCAGAGCAGCAGCAATGTATGCAGAGATAATTGACATCAGCTCAACAGAGAACAGCACGTTTGAGACCTTTAGCCTCCCAACGCAACCACGCCTCTTACATTCATATCTTAGACACCCTCTGCGCTGATATCATAAACTTCATGTGCCTTAATTAAACTAAACTTGCTCGCTTAAACTCTGTAACTAAGGGCAGTTGTTTTCTGAATTATTGTTACCAAGAAATCAACAGCTGCATCAGTGTCCTTTTCGAGTTCAATAATCTGAAAAAAGATAATTATATAATTACAAATATATTTGTAGTAGTGATGTAACTTTTTGTGGCACATATATAATGTAGGGTCAGTGGTGTTAAAATTTGCTGCCGCTATTATTTAGTAGTTTAATGTTGACTGTTTACAACTTTCATGCAAGTTAATTAGAACATTTATCATTCACTAAAATGATGAAATATCTTGCTTAGAATGTTCGCCATTAAAACGCGCTCAACATTATAGTATTTACTAGCCGTAAGCGTTTTTTATGCGATAGTGCGTATAAAGAGTCAACCAATTACGATGCACAAAAGTATGCTATGAATATGCGACCTATATTAACAATGGGCTTAAAATAAAAAATATTATTAAATATGAGTAACTGGCTTCTATCGAAAAAGTTAAAAAAAGTTGTGCAACAACTGAAAACTATTCTTATTTTTTCATGCTTTTATTTAACTTGACTTGTCTTTTTGTACTGGAATCTTGTAATCAAAATTTCACCAAGTTCCCGACTAGCTAGGGCTCAGAAATTTTTACCAAAGATGTGTTTCAGATGACAATACATGTTTTTAAAGTTTTCGGCACGATAAAATATTTAATACCATGTAAAAACCACGAAAAACAGTTTAATTAATTAATTAAACTTTTTTTAACATGCTTTTATTTAACTTGACTAAGCTAACCATTGTATGCAAGAAAGCGTATAAAAGCATGTCTTCAAAATTTTTTTTGATTTTACTTGTTTTTATTTTAATATTTAAAAAAATGTATTTTTACAAGGAAGTACAGGTTAAAATCATTCATTGTTGTAAGAATATAGCACAAGCTGTTTAATTGATTTCACCCACTGTCGTGCAATGCGGCAAATGGCTTGAGCCAAAGTTAAGTGCCGCTTGAGCCATTTTAAATATAGATTCGCAGTCGCGTTCACACTTAAAAATGTTCGTACGCATCATTGCCAACCAACTCAACTCAACGCCTCTCCCTCCTCAATGCTCAACCTTCAACATTCTCCTTCTTCAACAGAGCGCTCGTTGCCATTGTCAACTGACAATGCCGAAGGCGAATGTGCTGAAATTTCCAAGTGCTGCCTGGTTGAATAGGCAAAAAGGGCAAGAGGAGGCGGTGGGGGGGGTTAGTTGAATGCCAGTTGAATGCAAATATTAATAGCACAAATTTTCTGTTGCATAACAGGAATAATGTGGATACATTCCATATCTGACTCAGTCTGTGTGTGAATGTAACTATAGTATTGTATAGTATTTATGTATGTATGTTTGTGTAAATAACTGTGTGTGCCATTTGTTAATGGTATTCCGAGTTGAGAAGAGTAAAACACGACAGAGAATAGTACAAATTGGCAAGAATATATATATTTTTTAAAATTAATTTTTTATGTTGAATTAAATACTTATAGTACTTGAATGAATTTTATTACACTTTACTGCATATAATTGTACTTTGCGTACTTTTTATTACACATCCAAAAACACGACACGGGTTTAATTCTATCGCATTCTTTTGTGTATGCAAGTAAGCTTTCAACTTATATTTGTATTTTTTTTCAACATACAAATCAAATTAAAATGGTTGTACAATTGTTAACACTTGCTGTTTGTGTTTTTAATTTGAGTATTTTAAATACTTTTATCTATTTTTTCTTTATGATACAAAGGGTATAAAAATGTTGTTGTTAGCGCTTTGCTAGGCGACCTACAGTGAAAACTAACTTACGGTAAAACCAAGCCAGTTTGCCTTCAGAAGAGAAATAATAGTGCTTTCAAATGAGTCCAACAAATGCAGGACTTTCATTTCATTAAGTTTAATTAATGCCAGCATATGGGTATGAAATGCAACTGTCTTGAAAAATAGCTAGCTCAATTAAAATTATATTAAAACTGTGGAAAAGTGGGCCAGAAGAGGCTTAGTAACATGTGCTGTGAATTTGAGCCTTTTCCCAATATGAAACTTCAACTACAAAAAATTGTGGTGCATTAAAAATATCCTTCAAATGTTGGTTAGATTTCTCTGCTAGATAACTAGTTGTTTCAGGAATCAACTGTTAAAGCTAATGCAAATGCTATAATAATACGACTTAATGCAGCCTAGTGGAAAATCCCCGTTAATTACTATGCCCAGCTGAGTTTGACTTGACCAGCGTTCAACGTTGCGGTTACTTGATTAAATTTCAGCTGCATGTGGTAATTATGACACCTCAGCACACACTCGACTCACACACATGAGCACACGCATTGTGGGATAAGCCAATGCAATTGGATGAGTTGTCATTAAGCAGAGGAGCAAAGGATACGTTTGAAATATTGCACAATCAGCACATTAAATAATTAAGTGCTTAATTAAATGGCGACCAGGAAAACAGCAGATAACAGAACCAGAAGCAAAAGCAGCCACAAAGCAGACCAGCTGAAGGCAATGTAATATCCTGATTGTATTCCCCTCTCACTCTCTCTCTCTCTCTCTCTCTCTCTCCCTCTCGCTTGGTGTGTGCTGTCAGGGCTTGAACTAATTTTTGTATTGTATTTCGTGTGCTAATGACGCATACAAATGGGGCCAGTTCAGCGGGAATTGGGGGGAGGTGAATGGCGTTATCTGTGTCTCATCTTCTTGAATGGAAATGAAAATGAAAATGGTATGGCATGCACATCACGTGCGGCCTCAAATTTGTAATGAAAATTAAATAAGAGTCAAATAAATGACCGAAACGGCGGCATTACTAGTTGCTAGTTCGCCTGTTGCATGTCTCGTAGCTTTGCTCATTAACTTCTATGGCGATTAGCTTCAGGCATTACATATGCGATTATTGATGTTCACCTGGAGTAGGTGATAATTTTGCCAAGTCAGCTAATGGCTGTAATTAATTAAAGGTGTAGTAATATTTATTAAAAGTAGTTAAAGATGTGAACGAAATGACAAATTGAATATTTTATTATCAAATTTGGAAGGTATATGGTAAAGTCTTTTAATGAGCAAACAAAATTGCAAAATGGAAGTACTACCGCACTTTGGCCAAAATTTATTGAACATATTTAGATTTATTTATTATTTGCTATAATTTTGTTTTAGTACTTGCAATAATTTAATTTACTTTATGATTTTAAGATTATTATGTGTCTGGTTGCAGATACCTTTTGGAATTTAATGAGGTCTTCTGAAAAACGACCCTTATTTACAACTCTTCCAATGCCTCCTGGATCTGCCTTTGAGTGCTGTGCTGTAGAGGCTTCTCAGTGGGATTCTCGTAGATAATGAGCTCTAGAGGTATGCCGGATCTAAATTGCGTTTCCGCCGAGCTTGCATTCAACATGAGTTCATTGATCTCAGAGTCCCGCAACACTAAATAGTTGTCCTCCAAGTGCAGAAAATCGCTCGGATTCTGAAAGCTTGTATAGTCGCGCACCAGACGAACAACGCTCCGTGAGTTAAGATAATAACGATCGTAAACGGTCAAGGAATAATACAGCTTGCGAGTGGTTTTTGGTGCAACTAGCCAAAAAACATAGATACCTGCTTTGCTGGCATTCATTGAGACAAGTTGGCGCTCCAGGTGTTTATCCTTAAGTTGGGCATACCAGGTGCTGCGACAGACCATCATCATGATGGGCAAACAGTTTTTGTACTTGTGATTATTTTTAAATAGCGCTGAATTTGGACTACTCAAATAGGAAAGGACCGGTTGTGTTTTTGGTTCGCCCTCCACGCCGCCGTACATGAAGCTGGCCAGGCAGCAGTTAACGCCAAAGGCACAACACATTGGATCGAAGCACATAACTTGTGGCTTATGCTCATAAATTTCCGAGTTCACATGCATATGCTTGTGCAGCACGTGCATCATCATGTTGCATGGGAAAATGACGTCTTTACATGAGCCCACTGGACAGTTTCCGGGTACGCGACCCCATTTACTTAGCGCAGTTTTGAATTCGTGTTCTTTCTGTTCATTGTCTTTGACTTCCTGCAACTTCATTTCCATATTTCTATGCATATCCTCTAGCTGCTGTTTATGTTTTGATTTCTCTTTCGACATATTGACGGTTGAAATTTAAATGAAACGTATAACCTTTCCGATAGAATTTTTGTGTTTATTTATCTTATATAGAACTGGGTATAAAGAAAATATATGTTAAAAAATAAAGTCAACTGAAGCATGCGATGTGGCATGCTAGATAGGAGAAATTGTTTAGAAAACATTAAACGTCACCTAAGAATCTTTAACATTTAAACATTTTCTGAACAATCTTAGGCAAATCTGTTGGCAACAGGCCACAGAAAACAGCTGACACGTGACCAAGCAAGTGATTGCCTCCATTTTGGTAGCTTTGAATTTCTATGCTTTGTTATTTGTTGTTGTTGCATTTCATTTTTCTTAGTTTAGTTTTGAGAGCCAAGTTCGGCATGACCGAAATGAAAATTGGATTGGACTGCGAGCAAAGAAAGCCAAAAATGGTCGGCGCATTCAAAACCATTTAGAGAGGTGCGCGGGTAATTCGAAAAGTTTGCGCATCGTCGCCAAAACGGACAAAATGTCGAGCACTTCAATTTAAACTTTGGCCGCCCGCAATTCTTTTTGGGGTCAGATACTATGGAGATTGTGCGTAAAATAAGATGAGTATGACAGCCAAATGTTTTAGCTGTTGTTGCTGTTATTTAGGCCTTGGCTTAAAGCATAAAGTTTTTACTTTTTACTCATCAAAAGGGTCGCGCTGTCATTGCAAAAATTCAATTAATTGCTTTAATAATCGCACTTAGACTAGTATACAAAATGTATATAAACTTATAGTTTTATGGTATATGCTGAATACAAACATAAAAGAAATTGGCATGCAGTGTAAAAGGCATTGTCTGCATTTCACTTGGGCAGCACATGTCCAATTTTGATATGGGTATGTGCCACCTATATCTCAATTTGACCACAAAAGCCAGCACTCTAATGCCATGAGCTGCAAAAAAAGGTCCCTGCCCAGACACCAAGTTTGCTACAGAATTAAATTCAAAAAAATATTCCACTCGCACACACACGAATTACACAGTTGTCAATAGTTTTTTCGCTCGTTTTTTTTTATTTTTTTATCAACACTTTGAAGTGAGTGCAAAAGGTGCGTGTCTAGTTAGGGACTTGGTTCTCTATCTTTGACAGCTCCGACGCGACGGCCAAAAAAATATTGAGAGTTGCCCACACGTAAGGGTCATAGACTCAAAATTGAAATAGGAACAGAGGCGCAAACGTATACTTGGTTATTTTGTTTGTATGTGTGCGTGTGTGGGTGTATGAAAAAAATGCTAGAAACGAAGAGGCAATTTGGGACAAGTGAAGTATGCATAAATAGCAGGTGAAGTATTTAAACAATTTTTTCAAATGGAAATTTGCATACTGATGCTTAATACTTGGCAAAAATATGAATGCTTAAGAGCAATGCCAACAGGGAATTTCAGAAAAATATGAACTTTTAGAAACAAATAGTTGTAGTTTTATTAAACAAATTTATTTAGTTCTATTTATGAAATTTTGTATATAATAATTTAGATTCAGTGGTAAAATAAATATCTACGTTTAAATTTTTTATTTGCGCTACAAAATTTCGATAGTAAATTAAATAAACTGTAGTGCAGCAACTTAAAAAAAAAACCAATTACAAAGCAGTAAATTTCTCATAACAATTACCGACTTCATGTGTCAATTAGAATTCATTTTGTCCAATTCGTGTTAGATCAGATAAGTTAGTTATTGACATATTTTATACGTTTGTCCATTAATCAAACGATGTACGAAATGACAGTGAGTCTTCTATATATGTGAAGCCCCAAACAATGAGTACAATCAGCAGAAAATGTTCATTGACATATCAATTTTGAGAAACAAACAACAAAGTTGAGCACTGACAAGCAGATGAGTGCAAATTCGAAAAGCGCAATTTGTGCGAATTATGCCATATGAGACAAGTTGAAAATTGTGGACAGGCGTGCAGTGTGAATAAGCGACGCACAATTAGCCAACAAATCATATAGTTTTGCGGTAAATTTGATGACATTATATGAACTGTAGAGCGAGGGAAAATTTTACATTTACATGCGAGCGCTGCAAACTCAAATACAAACTCGAGCACAAACACAAATACACATGCACAAACACTGCTCATAGTACAAACACAAACGCAAACATAAACACAAACAAACACACACACACTCTCAGACTCCACTTAATTTGTAAATAGATGCGGCACAACTGCGAACTGAAGTTGCTGGCATACAAACACATTCGCATGTCGGTTGCTAATTTGAAGTTGATTTTGAAAACCCACTTAGGAGCACAACATCGAGCAAATGGTTTGTAAAACTCGTTGAATGGATGCAAATGAGCTGCATTCGAGCTCGTCTTTCAAAGGACTCATAAATTGCGACAAACTCAAATCGTATACGATTTATAACAATATACACTAGTGCTTAACTTGACTTTTGTGTAAAAGTTATAATGTAAAAAGTGTCCACTAATATTTGTTTGTTTAGGTTATGTAGAGTTGTGCTGAAATGAAGTGAAAGTATTTCATAGATACGCTAAAAACTTTAAAATTTTTAATAGTATCTTTAAGTCTTGCAACGTCTTTTATTTATATATTTTCAATTAAATACCTTTATGTACTTCTTTTGTTTTCATTGATAAGAGACAATATCAACAATAAATTTCATAATCAATAAATGAAATAGCTTTCTTCCCCTTGTGGAAATATATCTCTTTAATTATCGTGAAGAAAAAAAATAAAACGACACTGAAATTGATTCACGTCCATATGCCCTATCATGAAGTTATCCACTCCATCGTTAAGCGCAGACACGTATCTGTATCTGGTATCTGGTATCTGGCTTATATCCACTTGAAGGCCAACATATGCAGGCAAACGATGATAAATGATGACAGAGATGCCGTTAATGCAAAAGAGAATACAAAAATGCGCAAAAATCGGCTGACCCATAAATATGCTTTCGCTTAATATGTATGTCTTTATTGACGTCGCGTCGTCGCCTGTGCAAAGGACCTAGAAGAGGCGCATTAAATTCCACGCAGGCGTGAGCTTGAACATCATTAATTTTCTTATATGCATTATGGAATATATTATTGATTTTATGACGGAAATGTCTTTGCCCCTAGATTTGGCCTTCTGTCTCGTTAAAGTGACGTGATGCTTTTAAACAAATTTACCATGGTACGTATACGTAATATGCACCAAAATGGTTTGCAAACGATGTTAATATTTGCTCATATATAAATGCGCTTAATTGGCTAAATTATGTGCCGGCAAAAAAACTGTGCATACAGCAGAAAGCCAGTCAAAGGGTGTCTAAAGGGTAAAAAGTGAAATAAACGAATTTGAAATGCTCTTCACCCTTTGGAACCTCAAATAATGTTTAAAGAAAACTAAACTGAATCTAATAAAAGCTTACAAAATAAAAGTTCAAATAAAAGGACATTAATTTTTTTTTTTTAAAGAAAAGGAAATTTAGCTTGTCTTCAAGTTTATTTAGCCCTTTGCATAGGACATTATGGGTCGGGTATCAGTTGTAAAAACTGGGTAAAACTCGTGGCTAAAAGTGCTGCCAATTGCAGTCGAGTTGTGGTGCTGGTGGTATGCGGCTTTTTTGGGCAGTTTTGCGGGGGTAGGAACGACGTTTAATTTAAAACGAAATACATCATGCTGGCCAATTATTTGAGCAATTTTTGCAAATTAGTGGCTCCGGACTATTTTCTGTTGCCCAAAAAGCACCAATTATCCAGAAAGGGTGTGGCCTTCCATTTAAATGTGTGTGGAAGTGTAAGTGTGGGGTTGTGTGCATTTTCGTAGCATTTTTGTGCAGTTGGCGCTAATTACGGGCAGAAAAAGCAATTGCTAAAGTTAGAGCTGGCAAGAAGAAAGTCGTGGCAAAAACAACAGGCTAACAAGTGGCCATTGTCTATGTCTCGAGGGTCGAGGCAAACAATATGACAAGGACCAAACGCATTAACACAAAAACAATTGCTAAACTGACGAAGGGGTTAAATCAGGATGCGAATGAAAAAAGAAGTAAAAAGGTGAACCACATACAATGAAATTTTAATTAAGTCTGAGCCGGTTTGCTTTTGTGCTGATGCAGCCAAATGAAAATGCCACTGATTATTGTATGTGTATGTCTCGGTGTGTGTGTGTGTGTGTGTGTGTGTGTTTGCCCGAGTGTATCTAAAATGTTGGCATACATACATATTTTGTTTACACTTTGCTTTATGTACTTTTACTTTTGTGTGTGTGTGTGTCTGTGTGTGTTGATGTTTTGTTCTCGTTTTGTTCTGTTCTGAATGGCTGCACAAATACAAAACGTCTGCAACTTTGTATATGTGTGTCTGCGTGAATGTGTTTCGGTCTCTGTGCAACATAAATGCATTTGTGTAATTACACAACAAACACACACAAGCACAGAAACAAACACAATTGTATCTATATCATGTACTTTGTAGCATTTGAGTCATGTTGCCACCACTCTGGCAGCATTTTAAAGCCCATTTTCTAATTGAAGTTAATGTGCTAAAGACTGTTAAACTTATGGCAATAAGAAAATAGCTTAAGCATTGTTTGTAAATGCGGCTCATTACACAATTCTCCACAGTACAATGCACAGATTTTAATGACTTGACTTTTTTAAATGAACGCACTTACGCAACTGTGTTTATATGTAATATTTATACAAATCTGAAGCAATTCAAAATGTAACGAAAATTCTTAAGAACCACAAAGCAAAAAACAATAGAACTTGGAATGTTGACTTGCAAGAAATTAAATTTTTGCTCAAGTTAAAATGAAAAGTGCTATCGCTATTATTTGAATTGTATTTAATTTAAATCGTTTTGTGATTTTGTCACATATAACACAAAGTCTTTATTTAAATGGTTTTATTAGAAATTTTGATGTGTTTTATTCACTAACTTTTGATGAATTATTCGACAAAGAAAATATAAAGTCAGTAAACACACAATTTTCATTAAATATTAAACAAACTGTGAATTTTGAATTAAGTCAACAACACAAAATTGGCCCTTAAAATGCTTTAACCTCAATTTCAAAGTGCCGTTAGCCTTCAAAAGGGCAGCCAGTGGCCGAGTGCGTCTGCTTTATTTCAATTAATTAAAAATGCAACTCAATGCATGTTGTATGTGCCGAGAATTACCAAGGCACAGAGCAAACGCTGACTGACCCTGACTGAAAAACTGTGTCGAGGGATGCAGAAAGTAAAACGCGTTATTAATTCGACCTTTTGGCTAGAGGGGAGTTGTTCTTGTTCTTGTTATAATAGTTGTTGTTGTTGCTGCTGTGACTTAAGTGAATAAAGCCAGCCTCTCAGCCAACGGCCCTTGAGTGTAAAGCCACGGCGTTGAGAGACGGCAATTAATCAGTACTGAGATTTTCACAGCACAAGTATAAAGTTGCAGCCCAAAGAGAGTTCCACCGGCCGCAGCCGGACCAGCTCTTATGCGTATTGGTCATGGGCCAAACAGTCAGCAAAAAGAATAACAAGAAAAAACGAAAAATTGTTTAAAAGTCAAGCGGCAAAAGCTTAAGGCAACAACGTAAAGAACAAGGATCAAAGTGGCAACTTGTGATCTGATTGATTGCTTTGAGTGACAAGTTTGTCCGCTTAAAGTTTAGTCAGATTGGTAATTGATTGGTTTTCTATTGCTATTTTGTATCTTTAAAACGTAAATAAACACGGCTTCTGTTAGCTAGAAAAAAACTTCCAACCTAAGAAGTTGACTTTTTGCTTAGTTTTACAAATTAATCAGTAGGTTAGCAAGATAGCTGATTTGATTGATTCTTGACAAATATTGCTAGCATATGATTTAGACTTAAGAATGTTGTTCATAGCATGAATACGAATGACAAACTCTCCTGGAAAGTGGTCTCTTTAAGCGCTAGAGCATAACAATTGTGCAATAAATGCACAAAACAGTCGATTGGCTCGCCTGTGAATAAAGAGCCAAATTTCATAAATAAATAAAAAGCGGGTCATGCCAAATGTGACCGAATAAGACACCCACATCTACACCCACACACAAACGTAGACAAGAAACACGAACATAAACATAAACACAAGCTGAAGTAGATGCAGAAGCAGAAGCAGAAGCACAAGCACTCACAGGCAAACAGCACAGAGACGATTTATTTCAATCAGGCTGGAAAATTGCGCATACGCCCCGTCAAACGGGCAACAACATCTGACAACTGAAATCATTATAGAAGTAAGGCAGCAAACTAGACGCTAAAGAATATATCGACATGCAGTTTGACAGTTTGACTATTTGACTTGGGTGAGCTAGAATGCCGGCAGACAGCAGAAAGGGTGAGAAGAGAGAGAGAGAGAGAGAGAGAGAGATAGAGACTAGAAAAGGAGCTTGATGTTTGTGCAGTTCCGTTTCGACTTCGACTACGGTACAAAATGACGTTGCAAACGGGGCTGGCAAGCGAACATCAGTAAGGGCTGAGCCAGAGGGCAGGAACTAAATAAACTCGTACAAGATGAAAATCGCAAACATGCTGCTGCTGCTACAACTACAACTACAGCTGGCGCTTTTCCTTTGCCCCAAACGGCGGCCATAGCCGCTAGCAATGGGAAAACTTTTGCACAATGTGTGAGCAAATAAAATATGTTTAGTGCACAGGCGCAAAACTGCAACTGCCAGCCGTGTTGACGTGTTGCATTGTCGTTTTGTTTACACAGCCACACAACGACAAGAGCAGGCAACCAAGTTTTCGACGACATGCTTCGACAAAAGTTGCACTCGAATTTAAATTTTCTGTCTTTAAAGCTATTCCTTACTTTTTTTTTTTGGCTATAAATAAATGGTTGTGCATTAAGTTTTGGAAATTGGCCAAACAAATCTTGAATGGCAAAACTTAAAACAAAATGGATTGCTCAATAAACTAATGCACGTATTCTATGCTTTATTATTCTATGACTGACTCATCAATCTACTGCTTGCTTCCTTCTTTTATACTATGCATAATAAAAACACAAAAACAAAGCACAACAAAAGAAAAAGCGTTTCTTGCGACTCACGCATTTCGAATAAAATGCTGCCAATAAAATGTCATAAAGCGGGAACGTGTATGAGTACATTTGTGAATCACTGTGTGCGTGTACTATGTGCTTTTGTTATTGTTACTGTTTATAGTCCCAGCGATCACGTGCTGCAAAGTTTGGCGGGCCGACAGTTAACAATCCCTTTATGCGGCAGTGCGCTTCTCCCCAAACTGCAAACATTTCTAAGCAAGGCAAATAGAATCAGAGCAAAGCAACAGCAAACGCCAATAAATGTGCAAGTCATAAAGTGATATGTGTTTGTCTGCTTAAAACAAATGGTGAAACTAACAATTACCATGTACAAAGTTTAACAATCCAACTAGAAAACACCCTGCAAATAAACAGATAAGAGAAATGTTTGTTTTTATTGTAGCATACTTTTTGAACAGGTGCTATGTAACCGATTAAATTTGTTTTGTACAGTATTAAAATTACCATGACTTGAGCAGAATTTATAATCTGTACGAATTCTGATGGCATTTTGGGGCTAATTATTATTTGTAAAATGCTTTATTGACAAATAGTAATATGTTTAATGAAATGCTTGGAAATTGTGCAAATTCATTTATGCCAGCCAAACAATTTTGTCAAGTTTATTTAATTTTGTTAAAATAAACGCAAATATGAGCATTGATTGCACAACGTTTAAATAATACTTTTAATGAATCGCAATTAAATGTTGCCCAACAACTCAAAATACTCGAGTGTGTGGCAAGTGGGGAAAGTGGAACTGACCGGAAAATGTACAAAATGCCGTTTGCTAAAAATAATTAAGCGACCATCGCATACGCAAACAGTGTCAGACAATAGACAAATTGAGGGGGTGGTGTGACAGGCAGGAGCTGCGGGGTCCGGGCTGTTGTGTAAATGTGCTAGGTGGACTGTTTGCCTGCACGTTGCGTATTCGATGTGTATTGCGTCAGAAAATAAAGCACTGCTTGCAAATTGCAATGTTAAGTGCGTCAACATGGGGCATGAACATTATCCGACAGCCAACCAGAGCCCCCACCCCCACCACTCCCGCTTAACACTATTCCATTACCACCACAGATGTCGTGGCATAATGACGCCAACAAATCGACGACAAATGTGCCGCCAGTTACACCATCGCCCACCCATCCACCTCTGCTCCTCGTACCCCTTTTCGTGCGGACTGCAATAACAAATATTGGTCGCTGGCAAAGTGCTGGCGCATTTTCAATTGCGTTGCGATATGGGGTTTTTGTTGATATCTATCAGATACTTGCTGCAGTCCTTGTATTATTTGCCATCGAGCTATTTGTCATGTGACTTTCCGTGCTGTTTATTTTGCCAGCGAAATGCATTCCAAAGTGCTTGAGCATTACTTAACAATGTAATTGAAAATGATGTGTCTGCTGCCATCAAGCTGAATATGATCGATTAACTGCATTATATAACATACATTGAATAATATGGTCAATTACGATTCACACACTTTTGCACGTCCATTGCAATTGTTGTAGGCAAAGCGACAAACAGCTTAAAGCATTAAGCAAATGACACAGTGCATTTTATATAATATCGATATGTAAACAGCAGATCGATATGTAAACAAATGTTATTTACAGAAGTGAACGAGAAAGCGATACTAATTATGTAAACCATACTGAGCGAACATGGACTCTAAACTATTGGTCAAATTATCTGAGAACTGGCCAGCCACAACATATCCTTTCGTACAAAGCAGCACTTTGGCACTTCCAATTGGTGCCAATCAACTCGCGGATGGATTCCTGCCCAAACTCGTTAGACTGTAAAAGTAATGGGCATGTAGGCGGTCATCGGGTATTGGGCTAATCCAATGATTACAATCAACATGGTCATGGGCAAAATGCAATTGCTGTAAACGGCAGAACGCCAGTGCAGTGCGGTACAGCTAAAACGGAGTCATTGTCCCAAATGGCACGATGACACGGCAATCGATTTGCGCTTTGATTGACTTACCAAATGCAAGCGATTTGTTGTGTGCGTTTGTGAGTGTATGTGGGTGTATCAACAAAATGGCGGCTACGGCAAACACATGCCTTGGACCATAACGCATCGAAATTAACAAAAGTCAACGCATAGTCAATTACTGGCAGGCCATGTTGTTGACCATGTCGAGGACATGGCGTCTCATCAGCCAAATGGCTGGCTGCCTTCTAAGCCTTCGCTGGTCAGCACACACTTATCGTAAAGGACGCAACACACAAGCACAGGCACAGACACGCACACGCACACTTGTGAAATCGTAACCAATTTGCGGCAGCATTTTCCGGCTGTCCTCGACGGAGTTTCTGGGTTCGTAGTTGCTGCCTTGCATGCTCAATGCTCATTGATCGCTGCACAAAAGTTTAGAAATAATTAGTAAACTTTTAATTGGAAACTAGTACGCAATGGCAAATCGATTGCTTTGCTGTTGCTGCACTCCCAGTTTTGCAAGCCCCTTTCTTCCTGCCTTCGCAAGCCCAGTCTATTGAGTGCCCGTTCGCTTTTTTGGTTTTTGCCGATGATTTTTCGAGTGCTTTTTACTTCGATTGCATTTTCGGTGTTCTTTTGATGTTGTTTTCTTGTTCCTGAAGTTGTTTATTTTTTTTTTTTTTTTTTTGTTTGTATTTCACTGTAGCTTCTGTGTGCGTGTGTGCAAGTTTATTTCGTTGCAATTTTATTCCCATGAAATTTGTGGCTCCGCACAAATTTTCAAGTCTTTGTGGCTTACAAGGATTTCCTAACGAAATATGCACTGCATGCTGTTTGGTTAGCAGTTGTTGCAAAAACTTTATGGCCCATACTTTTAAGAGGGATTGGCACCGGCATGCCGGATATGGACGCGAGGGCGTTACGGTGGTAGTGGCGGTGGCGGCGGCGAATGCGTGCAATACTAAATTAGCTAGCAAAAATAGTAGCAACATCTCCTCTTTCTCGTTTGCCGTACGAGACACAGTGCGTATACGTAATTTCATTGAAAGCCAGCATTGGTTTATTTTGTTTTTCGATACATTTTTTGTTTTGTTGTTAGCATGCAGGGCAATTTGGGTCAGTGTACTGTAGCTATAAATGTTTTTTGATCAAAAATATTGCCAGTTTGGGTAAAGTTTTGCTTGCTTTAAAGTTGAAAATAAATTTAGGGAATATTTTTATATAATGCAAAACTTTAGCTATTATATTTTATACATGCCGTGAAGCCTTTATAAATCATCCATTTGGTATCTGCATATATATCCGCTTTAGGTATTCAATTTTAAAGTAATTTTTTTTTAAATTTGCGACATTTATTTAAACGAACCTTTTGTTTACCTTAGCAAAACACAATTTGAGGCAGTCGCTTCTTCTAAGAGAACTTGGCACAATTTCTTTCTATTCGCAGAAAATTTGATTATTATCCATTAAATTTAGTACAGCACGGCAAATGGAAATTTGTGCAGTGCACTTTAAATCTTAAACGTAATTTAATTTCCAATGCAAAGCAACATCCGGGGGCAGGGAAAAAAAGTAAATGCAACGCACCTGTGCCGTTGCCACAGTGAAAGAACTTAGGTGCTCGGAGACAGGCAAGCAGAAATATGGAACTGGAATGAAGGCAGACAGACACTGGGGTGCATATTAGCAGTAAGGACAGCACCTTTTTATCCATTGCGATGCGCAACACTTGCTTACAGTTATTTATGTACATTTCTGTGCATACATATAGGTTTGTACAAAACAAGCTGGAATGCTTCAGCAGACGGCTGTTGTGTCGACCGCAATATACCCATTGATTCAAAGATAATTTCAACACACACTTTGTTCAGAAAAAAAAATATATATATATACATATATATATACTTTTTTAGATGCATTTCAAATGACTTTTATAAAAAAAAAACTTGTTTAGTTCTGAATTAAACGACTATAAATATTGAATGCAGCTTAAGAGCTGAATTTATGTGATTAGGCTTCATATACCCCTTTATGTTTGAGCATTTTTAGGGTATTTCAAATGCTCGAGCATTCAGAGCGCATTAGCGTGAATGTTCATAACTGTCGTTCTGTGCAAGAATCTGTGTGTGTGTGTGTGTGTGTGTGAGTTCAACTGGCAGCCACAATGACTGCGACTCCGACTCCTACTATGACTCTGACTCCAGCTTTGACTCCGGCTTTAACTGTGCCTGAGTCTAATGCGTGCCTCAAGGCTTCATTCTGCAGCGCTTGCTAACGGTAACGGCCGCCATTTAAAACTCGTTTCGCATGCAGCAGTTTTTTTGCATTCTTATTTCATGCCCATCGTGAAAATGCCGCATGCCATAATGAAATGAAATGTAATTTGCATTTAAACACACACCCGCACACACACACACACAAACACAAAGTACAAAAGGCAGGCAAAATGAAAAAAACCCCTTATGGTCATGAAGGGATGCGGGGAATGGGGGAAAGTTGTTGGTAGTGCGTGTCTGGCGGCGCATTTACATTTACACCGTTGAGCCTGAGCCCACATGCATTTCATTTCATTAAAATTGCAAAAATACATTTAAAGTGAAGCTGGTTACATTTTTTTGTGCTTCTCTAATACCCTGCACGCATGAAAAATGCTATATCTGTGTGTTAAAAATGATGCATTAATCAAGAGCGACAACAGAAACACAGATTTTAAATTTTCACTATCTCGTAGAAAACTTTTTTTTTAAATAGATACAGGGTATCTCCCAGCCGACACCTTCTTACTTAAGCATTTTTCGTTTTTTATTTGGCTGTTAGTTGTTGCTATGATTTTTGACCTTTTTTATATCGACAATAACGACTTCTTCTCTTTAAATAACAAATTACTTTTTATTTAATTAATTTTTTATACAGCGTACAATTGTGTGTGAACATTTTTATGACTATGCGCCACATACAAATGCATTTATAAATTATTTTATATGTACAGTTTATATGCAAATATCCAGCTAATAACTTTATTGTGTGACTTATGACATGGGTCATAGCTGGTTTAAAGTTAAAAATACCATTTGGTTTATTGCATTTTTCCATCAGATCTTTCGTTCTATGTGTCAAAGAGTATTTAAGTATGCACATGCACCTCCTTATATGTCTGCTAAACATACTTTGAGGGGGAATGCCCCGACAGACCTAGGGTACCTCGGTGTCAAGCCCTTCTATTTGAGTATCATATGTATCAGGTGCGTCATTTTTACCTTACGTTTTTTTATTCGCTCAGCAACAGTCGTGACAATTCAGAATATTTTATATTGTTTTTAGTTTCTTTTTCAAGTATCGTTGTTAGCTTTTCGAACATGTATTGATTTGCACAAAGGTTTAGTTGCAAATATTTTTTTTTACATCGCAAGCATTTTTCCGAGCACTTTTCAATATGTCAAAATGTGCACCCCATAGAGATAACTTTCCAATAGGCTATATACACATAATCAAAAGTTTGTTGATAACTTTGGAAGTTTTCTGTCATGTGAACTACTTACCTTGCTTGACCTAAAACTAAAAAAATTACAATTTTATTTAATTTTTTTAATTGTTGGTGCAGGAATTTTATAGTCAAGCATTTTGGACAATAACATTTGGACTTGTTTTCGTTTGCTATCGAGCTGAAAACTATTATTTTTTAACGAACTAACGAATTCGGTTGATTGCACACCAGCGAAGCGTAAAACTGGCCAGAGACAATTGCAACAAGTAAAAAAATATATATATCGTATTTATTTACGAGATAAATGGATTATGGTATCATCCAAAGGGCGCTGCGTGGACTTTGTGGATAGCTTCAAATATTTGGGTTTCATCTAAAAACACAGACAATAATTCGATTTGGCACAAAACGCAAATAGTTGGTAGCCCAGCAGCTATTTTTTGTTATTCAAAGCATAAATGGGTTGTAAATTGGTCAGTGTAAATAGTTGATAAGTTTAAATATTGAGTTCGATTGATTGAATTGCTTGCTCAACAAGGTATGGTATAAACCAATTTGTTGTTGAAAAAAAATATTTATTACAGTATGTTGGCCAATTATTAACATAGATATGGTTGTTTGAGGGTTTTTGTTGATGTAGACTCTTAAGCTTTTTGCTCGAATTTTATTTGTACAAATTTATAGGTGTAATCATAGCTTTTCCAAGTTTTCCAAAAGATTCCCTTCACTCCTTCCACGCTGTATTTTCCATTTAAATTACTTAAAATAATAATATTGTTAGTATTATGTGAACATTTTATAATGTACTTATATAACAAGCTATTTTATATATCAGCTGAAATGGAAAATTAAGTCGTCTTTTAATTTGATCTTACCTACAACCACAGTGTCTGCTATACCACCAACCACCAGCCTGTTTAAATGCACAGCTACGTTATCGTTACTGTAGGTGTGAAATGTGTGACCTATATTCATGTGCATTGAGTCTCCAGCGTTACCCGTATATTTCCCTAGCGATCTCAGTCTATACAAATATCCCTCGCCAGCGATTTTGAACTGATCATAATTGGCATACCGAACATTGCCATCAAAGTCTTCCAGGTGTATATAGAGCTCATGTGGTTTATTGCTTCTTAGCATGTCCAGCTTTTCTAGACCTATAAAAAACTCGCCGGTTAATTCACCAAAACCCTCCTTATATGATTGAAAACTGCGTTTAAAGTCCACACTGCCATTAATCCGTTGTTGTATAACTATCCAATCATTTTTACAAAGAACTACAAATGGATTTACAGATAAAGGTAATATTGTTTTTATAACTGAAGACTCATCAGTTGATTTGCATGAGTTTGGATATCTGTTAACTGTAAGGTGATGAAATTATCAACTCAATTATGCATCAGGTTTTGTAGTGAGTTTCTATATTTACCTTTCGTTAGATTATTTACTTGATCTTGTAGTTCCTTTAACTTGATTTGCATGCTTTCATCTTTGGCAATTAATTCAGCTTGTAAGGCTGATTTTTGCTGTTTATCATTGCTAAATGTTATAAATAATTTTATTTGATTGTTTAATTAATTATCATTTTCTTAAAACGTTCTTTAACTTTACCTAACCGTTAATTGCAATGCAACATTTGCGTCGTTTAATAAATTCAACATTTCGCATGCATTTCCGGTGTAGTGCACTGTGAAAAAAGTGTGAAAGTGTTTTTTGGAATGTTGTCAAAGAAAGTAGCGTATTATGAATTCAACAAGGCATATTAGCAAAGTGAACCCAAACGTTTGACTGATATTATGCGTATTAAATTTGAGTTCTTTAATAACATATCACATAGGTTCTCTTTTCGCAATCGCTGCTGATGTGAACTCTGAGTCTAACTTTGCAATAACTTTTTTTTTTTTTGAGCGACAGCTGTCAAACTTTTAAGAGCCAAACAGCAAGTTTTCTTTATTATTAAATTTCGTTTAACCTATAAGACTTCAAAAATACCTTCCGGCAATATACCATAAAATACTAATAGCGGCATTTGAGTTATCCGCTGAAGAAAGTGGATAGGATTCGCAAACAAATTTAGCAGGCAGCTAATCACAGAAAGTGATTTTATTTGTTTAATATTTTATTTTGATGTTACTCTGTTCACAAACATAAGAGCATTTAAATTTTAATTGTTTTTTAAAGTATTGTAAACCAATACTGAAACATTACCATAAACTGTAAGTATTTTTTGTTACTTTACTGAACAGTTCTTTTGAGACAAGGAGCTTTTTGTGAAAGAATTGGAAATGCGGTTTCGTGTTTATAAAAAGCATTCAGTTTCTCTTTTGGCATATTTCCGCCAGCCAAAGAATTTTTAAATGTATAATGTAGTTCACTTAAGCAGCTGAACAACTGTTGCTTAATGTTATATTTTTTTACTGGCATGTTTTCCGTTTGGTCTGTTCGCTTTTCAGCTTGCAGCGATTCGTGCAATTTAGTTTTTAGTCCAAAGAAAACCAGTTGTTTGCATAGTTTACCTTCTAGGAGATCTGCCCAAGCAGTTGGATACGCCCCCATCGGATGCCTGTAGCTTTTTATTTTCGCATTTCCAAGCGTCTCGTTTTGGGGTTATTTATGCAGCAACCCCTTGGCCAGGCTCCGACCACACTTTTAATGCTATTTGCTTGCCATTTGGGCCAATAAATCATTTTGGGCGCAGATAAGTAATTTTTTTACAGCGTTACGTCTATTTTTTCTTAGCCTCGCTGCTTTTGCACTCTGGTTTTCTTCTTCTTCAGTCCCCTGCTCCCTTATTCAGTTCCTTTCCGTTGCCTTTTGCTTTTGCAACCCACGATGTTTTTCTTAGCAGCAATGCGATTTTGGGTCTGTTGTGCCATCGTCTTCAAAAGTGCCCTGCCACTGCGGGAAGCAAGGCTCTTGATTCATGACGTTGCTGTTTGGCACAAACATTTCTCGAAATCTGAATGCTACACTTAGGGGCCGAAGAGGCGGTCTGTAAGGGGAGTAAAGGGTAAGTGCGCTCTTGTGCGTAAAATTATTTCAACTGGCAACGAGTGCAGACCAACAAGGTTGCCTCTGTTAGCAGATTTTTTTTTTTTTTTTAAATGACCTTTATCGAAACGGTGCAGTTATTTCAAATTTATCATAAAATTGCAATAAGTTCTCTGTTTCTTTCTGAGTTGTGCTTTCCATTTATATTTATAGTTTTTGGTATGCAACAAAAGAAAACTGCAAATAAATAAGAGTACAAATAAAAGAGAAGCACCCATTTTCTTTTTAGTTGGTAATATAAGAATTCCTTTTGAAATGTTCTGATATATAAATACTATTTAAAAAGGTATTAGAAAACTAAGTTTACTAAACGTAAACTTGTCTTAAGGACTCATCTAATTCGTTTTGTTATTTTCCCAAGTTTACAAACTAGTATAAGCTTAAGAAACTTTACCTTCTAGTTATGGAATATTTGATTAGCTGTGGGAACTAACTAGTTTATTGATGTCACTTGCTGCCGTTGGCAAAATATTAATATTAATGTAATTTTAGCATCTGCGCTTAGGAACGCCTAAATATGGCCAATCAAGCGTCGTCGTGTAGCTGCCAACACCTGCGGAGATAAACACAGAAAGACAGAGAGGGAGGAGAGAGGCAAAGCGAGGGGATGTTAGGTAGAGCCTAGGTGGATTGTGTGGGTTGTGTATCTCATGGCATTTCACAGGCAATTTGTTTGTGGGCGTTGTAGCGGTAAAGTGGCACGCATTAAGCGGCCTGATTGAAATTTACGCCTTTAAGTTTTTGGGATCCTGTGGTCGTAGTATCTTTCTAAGGGGTGTGTCGATGTATGCAAAAGATTGCAAGTTGGCACATTAAAGTATTTCGTAAATGATTTTGGACAACTCGGTAAGACATTATATCCTACAAAAGTGAGTTAAGCAACTGGCTTAAGGTCGACCGCATAATAAGTCAGAAGTGGGATGGATAAGTCTTTATGCAAACTAGCTTTGACCTTAGTTTAAGAAACAAAACAAATATTTTACACACTATTTTACGATGCTTGTTATAGTTTAACTGCTGAGTAAAAGACTTCCGGCAAGAATTTTGCAATCAAAAATTGTGTGTTTATTTTAAATTTCATAAAAATGGCAGCTAAAAAATAGTGCAATATATATATAAATTTTAAACTTTTCATAATGTTTTTTCAGTCTTCATATTAAGTTTGGCTTTTGTTTTCCATGGCTGAAAATGTTCTCGCTTGTTTTTCTCACCTGTCAGGAACGTTCTCTGTTCACTTTACGACAAACCACATTTTTTTGCTTTGACTTTAGGAGCAACTTAATGTCAACTTGACAACAGCCTGACAGCAGCTGCTGCAACATCAGCCAAAGCAAAACTTTGGTATATGAATGCAAAAAAAAAGTTTATTGCTTTTGGGAGCTCACAGATAAAAAATTGTACTCATATGTGCTGAATGTACAGACTTTTTGTGATAACTCTGGTAGGCACAATATTTTTTTTTTATCTCTTACTTGTTTGGCTAAGCTCAGCATGCACTAAATTATGGAAAAAATAAAAGCCATTTGTTCATACTTATAACAAAGAAATTATTCAAATTATTGCTGAACTATTTTTAAATTTGCCTACAAAGTTGTTAAATAAACTATAGTCTATTACACGCATTTTACCTTAGCATCTATGCCATTTTTATATATCTAAAAAGTTCTTCGTACAACTATTGCACCAAAAATATTTTGTTTGTAATGCAGGAAGGCATTTGTTGTGTGAATTTTGTATAATGTTTAATTGTTGGCCATTTATTTTGCGGCTGCCAGCTCAAAGTTGTTTTATTGCTTACGCCCATTTTATTTCATTACATCTGAAATGTGAACTACACAAGTATGCCAAAACATATTATAGCTCAGTTGTCTGACATGCCGAAATGCCCCAATATATATAATAGGAATTCATAATAATTAGCAAATTGGAGCGAAACTGACCTCAACCCGTAAGCAGGACGCACAGAGATGTTTGCTAATTTCTACAACATATTAAACGTGATTAATATTTTCTTGGCTTCATCGTTTCGGGTTTTTTCCTCTACCACTTGCTGTTATTGTTATCGTTGTTGTGTTTGTGGCATTGGTATCCTGCTGTGCCACAATTTTCGTTTGGGGCTCTTTATTAATGAGTGCTGTTGTGTCTGGTCAGGTCCTTGCCGATTTGTTGTTGTTGTTATTTATTATGCGAGTATTTGCCGCTTTGCCATGTTGATTGCGTTGAGGTTAAATGCGTTTACTTTCGGTTTTGCCTTCCCAATTTCAGTCGAAGCATGGAGGCCAACAGCCCCACAGTGTTAAGTGTGTTCTCATTTGGTCCGAAGGAGCGAGAGCATGGGCGTTAATTAATATGAATTAATTTTAGTGTTAATTGCAAGTGGATGTGGGTGAACCATACGTTTGCAATGTGTATTCCATAACAAGTAAAAGTGTTTGCACTGAACGAAAAACTGTTACAGAAGTATTTAAATAATGTTACCTTTAAATACACCAAGTTATTCACTTGAGTTATAAGTATATTTTTAGCATGTATTACTTTAGTATTTCATGTAGGTTAAAGAGCTGCTTCTTATGTGTAGCCAAGACTTTAACCATCAATCACCCAAACTTCAACTCATTTCCTTACAATGTTGTATTTATTATTTGTATGTAAGGCAATTTGAGCATTACTCAAGCGAGTCCGCTCAAAGTAATTTAGCTAACGACTTAATAATATAATTAAGTCGACCAATTGTAGTTAGCCGGAAATGTTTTCAGTGTAGCACAGGACAAGTCCTAAGATGTTTATCACTTATGAATAGAGTGGTCCCTTTTCAGGCACTTTGTTCACCAAAC
Organism: Scaptomyza hsui; assembly: GCA_018152825.1. NCBI lineage: Eukaryota > Metazoa > Arthropoda > Insecta > Diptera > Drosophilidae > Scaptomyza > Scaptomyza hsui. The sequence continues at coordinate 10,643,348 of JAECXO010000307.1, read as the reverse complement.
TTTGCTGGATTTAGTGTGTTTTTTTTCGGTGTGACACTAGGAGATTAGTAGCTGCGCTTGTTTTGCTTCGGTTCGTGTTTTTCCATGTAATTAATATTGAGTATTCGCCGTGTTTGACAGCTTTTAGTTGTGTACCTAGGAAGAACGGCACGTAGCATAAGTGAGCCCCAAAGATCCGCTGCTGCCAGCAATGTCAAGCCAATTTTGTTTTATTTCTCTTTTGGTGAACAACAAGGTGAGCAATCGGACGAACAGTAGGAGAGTAAATAATAAATAAATATTTGAGAAAACGTTTCGCTAGCAGGACACGTACTGGGGATTAGCCGGAGCAACAGCAGCACCCAAAACATAGTCGCTAAGACGTGCGGGCCATCTGCCCGGAAATCTCTGACCGAAACTTGGCACAAAAAAAAACTTTTCCTAGCTATTAAAGTTTAAAGATGAAAGTGACAGCTGCTGCGTCTCCTAGCTCGTAGCTCCCTGCTCCTAGCTGCTGGTTGCCCTCTGAACCGCAAGCGCTGACCCCGCAGCGGCACTAACCGCAGGCAAACGGCCTAGGGGATAGGGGGATAGGGACGGGGATGCCCGCATAGATTTACAATCAGCTGCTGCTTGGCTGGCTGGCATTATGCCACAAATCATAAAAACGCATCTAGTATAAACGCCAGTTATGTACGTGTGTCTGTGTGTGTGTGTGTGTGTGTGTGTGTTTGTGTTTGCGTGTGGATGCTTTGCCTGCCTGCCTTCTGTGCTGCGTATACGTGATATTTTATGGGTCACTCGTTTCGCAAACGTCTCGTAATTTTTCGACCACGCCCAAAGCGTCCGCAAACTTGATTCTCCCGACAACAATGGAGGCCGTAAAACATAGCTTGTAACTGTTACTGTATCTCATTACATTTGATTTACAGATAACAAAAGTGTAAAGCTAACGAAATATGATAAAATACCTTCTTCAACGCTTCTGCATTCGGCGCTACTTAATAGCACTTAAGCGACACAGTCGCAGCTCTGAGATTTGTGAAAACTTAGCTAGAAATTAATTATGACAAGTTTGCTAGATAAACCTGAAATATTTTAAATTTCTAATACGTTTTTTCTAAGTTCTTTCTGCATTTAAACGTGTCAGATATCTGTCACAATAAATAAGTTATTAACTTTCTTAATTAGATTTATTGGTTTTCATTAATTAAAATTAGTTTTGTGTATATTTTGTTCAGTCACAAAAAATTGAAATTTTAAAACAATAATGCAAACAATCCCAATAAAATTGTAGAAGGAGCACTTTACTTAGTACCATGAATCCTTGTTACATGCCTAAAATTGCATCCTAGTGCTCAACTTTATCTAGACGCATTCGTAGATTTTTGAGGTAGATTTGAACAAAAATTCAATATAAATGTATTCCCGCTCGAATAAACAATAACCACTACAATACTAATTGTAATCGTTTGGGTATAATAATAAAGCATGATGCGGCATTAGTATTATTCATTGAATTTTAATTTTAATTATATGAAGACATAAAAATAACTTGGTCACACACATTTCCATGTTTTGATTTTCAGCCAACGCACTTCGACTGTTTTGCATATGGCTGCAATCGCGGCTATTAAATGGCGCATAAACAACTAAAAACGCTGCAGTCGAACGCACCAAACCAAACATACTCATCTTTGTTTGTTAACAGAGTATACCTATGGGTTTTAAACGACGAAAGATTCAATTTCTTTTGTGTTTTTCCGTACATATGTGTATATATGTATATAATATTAGGATTCGATAAGTAAATTTAATTTAAGACGTGAACACACAGAAAATGATTTTCGTGCTTTGTAAATATTTTTGCTGGTCGCTTTATTTTTATTTAATTTTATTTGAGAAGTAAAATTGAAAAGAGCACCGCAGAGACCACACATTCCAAAATATTGCTCAGAAATTGAGTGCGAAATTAAAAAGAGCTTGATGTTGAAATAAATTGAGCAAAATAGTGGCAGCTACTTAAGTGAAAATATTTTTTGGCGCTTGTAATAACTTGACTGCGCGTCCTCCTTCATATCCTCTCCTGCCCCGGTAGACGAACCAGAAAAGAGCATGAGGAGAGGAGAGCAATATGAAAAGGGCTTAAGTGCAGTCAGTGAGTGTTGCGGCTTTGGCTGCAGCTGTTGGCCCACCCCACTCTTCAGCTCTTGAAAAGGAATGCGGGCCGGGGCCGGGCTCGGGTTCGGAGCCAGGTCCTCGGCCTGTGTTACATTCATACGTTTTCGATTAAGCGGCTACAGGCCTCGGCACGGACTTGGTTTGGTAGCCTGGCAGCCAGCGCACACTTTCCCAAAAAGGAAGCGGAAATTTACACAAAGAAAGGATGTAGCAGAACTTGCAGTTGTAAGTGGCTGCAACCGAAATGAGGCGAAATTGCAGCCAGGCAACACAGGCGCCAAAAGGCCAAACACGTGGCAGTTGGCTGTTGTACGGTGGTGGCTATGACTGACAGGCCATTAATTTTGGATTACCAAAGAACTACAAGCACTACTACAAAATCCGCCGACTGGTGGTCGCCGAAAAACTCACAAGCTTGCCTGGATTGCCTGGCTTGCCACTTAGTCAGGCTGTTAAGCATTTCATAATGCCCTCAACATGCCTAGCTTTCTTGTAGCTGCTCTCTGTATTCGTTATTTTTTTCTCGCCAGGTCGTTAACGTTAATGACAACTTAAGTGGTCATATATAATTTCTGAAAATTATCCCTACCTGTGCAACAAAGTGGTGCAGCAACCAGCAAGTAGCGCAGCCAACTGCGCTATTATTACATGGATAATAAGCTTTGACCTGCAGTAGGGAAATTCACAACACGGCAAATACATTAAAGCTGTTTTATAGAACATATGTGTATACGTTTATTTATGAATATGTTAACCATATTGAAGTAAAAAAGTTACCTAAACTTGAAAAAAAATTCAGAACACAACGATAAACTAATATATAAACATCTTAAATATTTTGTGAATAGGTTTAAGAAACTAAGAAAATTCCGTAGCTCAAATATTGGTAAGAGTTTGCAATCAATACGTAGGTAATATTTCAAATGATCAAAGTATAATAATATTCAAAATCAATATTGAACACATTTACCAAAGTCAACAATAAACTTAACTGTTGAGCAAAGGTAGAACCACTTCAAATAAAATTAAATTGCACTGAATGCAGTTTTGAATGCGTAAGTAAACACTTGGCCAGACTCAAAAGTTGTGGCCAGGACGGTTGGCTAAGGTACTTCACCATCATTTGGTTATAAATTTATTGGCTTTTTGTGATTTTTTTTTTTTTTTTAAATTACAAGTTTGAATAAATTTTGAATATAAATGGAATATGAATCTCATCAAGTATGTTATACAAAGTTTTTTGACCATTAAAATGTTGGCTTTTATTAGAGTCAACACAACACGCATTACACTGAATTGAATGTATTGTAATTTATCCGCATTACAACAGGAAAATATTTTTTTCACTTTTAAATAACTAGCTCAATGCTAAATTGTACTCATTATTGCATTAAATTTGGTTAGTTTAAAGTTTAAAATGTTAGAATGTAATGTTATTCTATAATTTCAAAATTATTAAGATTAAGATTGCTTACATGTTTTATTTAGCTGTCCCATATAATATATGTTCTTTTTCAACTTAGCCCAAACTGTGTGATTTTAATATGGCTCTGTTGCGATAGGACAATATATTGTTGTCTCAGAAAATTGCTCAGTTTTTTCGGGCTAGAAACGCAGCCGACTAGTTGTCCAAACGGCTTTTCCTAATTTATCTTCTTGTCAGGCTGGCAGCAACAAATGCAGCCGTAACAGTTGAATTACTCCACATATACGAAGGCACCCAGACACCCACACACACGCACACACACATACACTTGTACACACACACTTATGGCCAGGTGGCGTAAAGTGCTAGAAAGTGTAACTGGGTCGTTGGTAAGTGACTAAGTAGGCAAACTAAAAGCAAAAGCAAAAGCACAAGCAGCTGAGAAAGTTTTTCACTCGATGTTACAGTTTTTGGGGGCAACAAGATAAAATGGACACACCTTATGTGTTCTCGGTTTGGGGCCAAGTGTGAAATAAAGTGAAGAAAATTGCAGCTACCTAAACATGTATGTATGAATAGATGTGGGAGTCTTTTACACAGCAACTGCTGCCTACTTTTAGGCCACCGTGCTCAGATACTCTGCCAGAAGACTCACACACACACACCGCAGTGCCATAGCAATTTGTTAGCGGGTCGGAAGAGCGTCGTGCAAATGTAATTTACTGGTTGCTCTTGCCTTACACTCCCAAAGAATGTAGTCGGAATTTATTTGCGGCTATTTGGTAAAGTGAAAGGAAATTAAAGTCGCCACATACCAAGTAAATGCCAAGCCATACTTTAAGTTCTAACGTCAATATATTGCCAACAACATCTTCAGTGGCTTTTCGAAAAGAAGCTAATTCGGCATTTGATTTAAAACATTTGCCGCACATTACCAACTTACTGTGACTTCGATACCAACACAAGATTTTTTGTTCCATACATAAATATGTACATATATGTACATACATACTTGTGTGTACTTGTGTGAAAATCCAGACGCGGAACATTATTAAACTCCTCAGCTGCGGTCGCTTATACAAATGTATCTTAGGTCGCGGGTGCCAAAAATTGTTGTTGGCTTCTTCAAAATGTCGTGACGGCTCTTGTCCTGTTAGCAACAAGCAAGAAATTGTTGAGCCATGACTTGGGACTCTACACAGCAAGAAATGCTAGCTAATTATTAAATTAAAATAACATTATTGTTTAAATATATTTTTTACTAATAAATTTAACAGTTATGTTTTGAATTATTTAGTAAAACTAAAAATATACTTATAATCACAGAGAATTATACACAACAATCAGATCAACATTTTTGTATAACATTAGTAATTTATTGATATAATGTTGCATAAATACATTTCATTTTATTTTGAGAGTTTATTATATTTGTAGCCTCTAATAAAGTTTTAAATGAAACTTTTAGTTTGTGGCAGTATTTGAGGTTTTGCAGTCTTTAGCCTTGTTGCCACACCCAAATCCAAGCCCAAACCCTTACCCTTGCCCGTACCCGAGCCCATTCAAAATCCAAGGCCCCTGGTGGTTGGGGACCAAAGCCTCGACGCTTTCGCTTCATCATCAACTTTAGAAGTGCGGCAAATCTTTGCGGTTTCGTCTTAATGGCTAAGAAATTGTGATTTATGCCTTGACTCGTGTATATAAATATACATACATACATATGACTGTACATTGTATATATTCCCGTGCTGTGACGTATGTGTGTCTGTGTGTGCGAGTGTGAGTGTTGTCTGTTTGCCAGTTTGCTGGTGCGTGATTTACATGCTCGTTAGATTTTAAAATTTGGGCACGGGGTATATACACTACAAATACATTCGTTCCCTTTGATCTGCGTTGCGAATTTAAGGAGAGACAACTTAAAGGCAACGGCATTGCCATCAGTTAGTACTCTTATTACCTAATTAACCCTAAATTTATTACCAAAGATTCCAAAGGTGCTCAAATTAGTTTAGTCGACCTTTTATTCCATCTCTCCGTTGCCCTCATCTTGACATTCAATTTTGGCTTTTGCTTCTGCCAGCACAATTGTCTTCTCATTTCTTTTTCGCTGTTTTTATCCGTTGAATTAGTTTAATTGAATTCATTTCACACAAAGCTCTGAGCGTCTGAAGTCTCGAACGCGTTGAGGGTTGAGATCTGTGCAGAGATGTAAAGTGTTCTTGGCGACATTTCCATTGTTACACCATAGAAATTTTACGAATGTTAAAAGGCTTATTGCGTAATTAGATTAAGTTAGGCAAATATATCTGCTTTATCATATCTTTCACAAATTCCACCTTCACATACTGATGAAATATATAACATTTTTGGCTTAATATTAACAATCTTTCTGCTGATGTGAAGTAAAACTACAAATATTTTGTCTAGATATTATCAAATAGTCGTCATCTGCAATAGCAATCTAAAAGATAACAAACATAAAAGTAATATTGACATTATGTACGTTTTTTAAACTCACCTGCTCAGGCGTTAAGCCTCCAAAGTTTGGAAATTGTAACACCAATGGCGCTTGTACTTTGGAGTTTCGTTCTTCTTTAAGAATTTTTAGAGCTTCACTTACAAATTACAGACTTATAAACCGCGAACCATAATGAAAAGCTATAGTTGTAAGCTGATGTAACTGCCAGAAACTCTAGAATCGAAGATGTTTGAAGTATTCCAAGTGCTCATCTTCAAGTAATCCACATGTCAGTCTTCGAAGTGATTTTAGTTTGGCAATTGCCTTAAGCTCTTCTAATTTATATCATTATTTTTGATGACTAAGCTTTGAAGAGTCGACTCCAATTTTAAAGAGAACTCCTTAAAAGAGTTCTTTTAGTTCTGGCAATTGAGTCAAAAGATCTATGCTCTCTGTATTGGTAAAATCGCATTGCAAACTAATAATGGTCTTTATATTCACAAGAGCCTTTGTCTCTTCAAATAATATTGGAATATTTTCTATATTCAAGTATTTAAGTGAAGTGGATTTTCCAGAAGCCAGAACTTTAAGAAAATGTGAGAATGAGCCACCTTCATATGATCCAATAGTCAGTTCTTTTAGGTCTAATTGGGCTATTACTTCAATATTCTGCCCAGCAATCAATCCACATTCTAGCTTTCTTAATGACTCAACTTTTGCAACTAACTTCATTTCATCTAAAGAAATTGGCCTGTCTTCTATGGTTAAACACTTAAGATTTGCGGATTTACGTGAAGCTAGTACATCAAGAAGTGGCATAAGGGAACCTTCTGGATGGGTTGTTATAACAAACTCCTGAAAGTTTGGGAGTTGCGCTAATAAAGCAATACTGTGTTTATCTGAAAAGCCGCATCTGAGTTTTCTTAAGGACAATATATTTGCAACTTCTGCAGTTTCTTCAGCATCAAGAGTTGTTTTTGTAGAGCTTCTGCCTGCTTCGACAATAAGTTCGTGAAATCTAAAGCAATTCTTTGCAGTTAGCGCTTTGAAAAGATATTTAAATGATCCAATTTGTGTTTTCCTTTTATGTGCAAAGTTTGGTAACCTGGTAGTTCAGCTAGAGCTTCACAATATATAATAATAGTTCGTTTCATCGATAAAAATTTATTATTCTTAAAGTAAGAATACACTTAAGATTGTTTCGGATGAATCCAATAATGCTTCTTTTATTTAGAGAAGTATAAAGAGATTAAAGAAAACATCTCTCATATATGAAAAGATTGGGCAAGTTGGCCAAATTTGACAACGGTTCAAAAACTGCGGAAGTTATATTGTCATGCATTGTAGGGGTTAGTGCTCTCAAGCGATGATTTAAATGTATTATGTTGTCGGCACAGCATATACTTATATTTATATTACATGCCACAAATAGCTTAAGAACTGCTTCCGAAAGGAAAATAAGCTGATGTTCAGAGTTTATGCAAATAACATCGAGCTGACTAAGTTGTGCCAAGATCTCAATGTTACTCAGATCACAAAATCCGCATTCCAAGTCAGTCAGTGAATTAATTTTTGCAATTTCTGAAATTTATTCAAAACTAAGTGGCAATCCCTTAATGGATAACAGTGTAAGGCTTAAAAGTTTTTGGATTGCAAGTGCATTGAATAGGTTTCTCAAACATCCTTCTTTGGTAGTTGTAATGTATAATTCAAGAAGATGTGCCAGTTGTGGGATGTTCAATAGGTCGGGTATATAAGATTTGGCATTCAAGCACTTTCAGCGGCTTTATTTTTAAAATCTCAATAACCTCTTCATTATAAAGCGTCGCAATTTTTTAATATAATGTAGTATTTTTGCAGTCATAAAGATCTTTGTTAAAATCCTTAAGCGTCTTAAACCTTAACTCTTTTAGTTTTGCCGATTTTCCCGAGGCAATAGTCTTTAATAAAGTCTTGAGAATTTTGCTTTTGGGTGTTCCAACAATAACTAAGGAACTAAAATTGGTTAAATTTGCTAGATCAGCCCAGTCAATATCGATGTCATCGAATTCGGTTTTAAAGCACAAAGTCAGCTCTTTAGATTGTGTACCAAAAATTATTGAGCAATCGTTTTTGATAGCATTGAATTTAGTTTCTGATAACGATTGTATTTTTAAGACTTCTGCAAACTCTTCAATGTCAATGCATTCTTTATTTATCGTAACTTTTGAGAGGGTATTTTGTTCCCTGTTTGACAAGGCATTAATAATTGGCTTTAGAGATTCTTTTTTCCCCTAGTAAGTATTTCACTTATTTTGGCAAATGAGCTAGCGGTACATATTCAAAATCATCAAAGTCATTCCTGACCGCAAACGTGAGTTTCTGCAAATTTGCACAATTTGTACGATGTCATCCAACTTCCCGTTAATTTCTTTACTCATGAATTGTAAACTTATTACGTTTGGATTTGACTTGCAGTATTGGACCAAATTTGCTGCGTTCATTTTTACATTCAAGCTAAGTTGCGAAAGATTTCTGAATTGTTGCAAGCCATCAATAAAGTGCCCTGAAATAATAATAACATAAAGGCTGCTTTAATAAAAACTGGGTTCACCCGACATATACATGCCCTTTTTTTTTTAAAACATAAAAAGTTATTTATTTTTTTGAAAATCACCTTCTATATCAATATCCAAGAACACTGCTTTTGTTTTCAATCGCGCGTATAAGCAATTTGAACATATCCATATGATCGATAAAACGCCTATCTGTGTCATGTTTTATTTTAATACTGTTCAGATTGGATCGATAAACATGTGGCAATATGTGTCTTTTTCCCATTGCTTCAATATCTCCAGGCGCTCAAAGTGTTCGGCAAAGTCAACATTGATCTCTGAAGATTTGCATAAATATGTATAATCAATCTGAAAGCGTTTGTAAAGTTGATGCTCCCAACGCATCCCGTCAATCTGAACGCGTTTGTAAGGTTCCAATTTATTTCCGCCATGTTCTGTATCGGTTTTTGTTTCGATTAAATTACTAAACTACAATAATGCTGTAAAAATTGTTGAAAACAATAACAATCTAATTCGCAAAATTTGGTTTTTCAGCACAATCAAACCGATAAGCTGCATAAAACATCAACGAGCGTAGTATGTTTGTATCAATATGAGTTTGAGTACATTTTTCAAAACAGCGCGTTTGTTGAAAAGCTGAAGCTCTCCGAACAACTAAAGCGACAGCCGGCATTTACATGTCTTATATGCTTTGAGAAAACTCTTTTCACTAAAATACCACAACAATTGATGAAATCGCTTTTGAAAACAGAGCGAGCAAGAGACATAAATAACTCTCTCTTGTGCAAAGTTTAGGAAGATAATCATTTTGTTTAACACTCGAGCTTTTAATATACTGTGTGGTTTGATAACTCACTCGCTCTTACGTCAAATAAACAAATAATATATTGCATATTTTTAGGCACATATGTATATTAAACCAAAACCTATCAAAATGCCTCATGTTGTTAATAGCGTTGCATAAGCCCACTCAACGAAAAAATAGCAACCAAAATATTTCTTCTTTTTAATGGATCCTGTCATTTAAGCCAGGCAATGCGGATATCTCGACGTACTGACAGTTTTGAGCTGCAAAGACGAATGTTATTGAATGTCATTCAAGCATTATGGAGCCATCTCGAAATCATCGACTTGGAAAGTTTTCGTCGTGATGAAAAACGCATCAGCCGCTGTTAGTTGGCAATATTTTCATCCTTTAAAAATACCTTCAATTTCAATGGTATGAACAATTTTTCCTTTGCATTTCCAATTCGTCAGCATCAAAAGCATTTATTGAACAATTTGAGTAGTCCTTAAAATGATCGATTGACAGCCGTTTTATTGATTATTCGTTTTGATATCTCGAATCGGTTATGAATTTAAGTACAGATTATTTTGCTGCTTATCTTTCAATTTCAAGTTAAAAAGTAGCAATTCGGTACTAGATAGTAAATACATTATTCAAAATTCCGTAATACAGTAATACAAGGTGTGATTCGACCAAAATTTCACTTTAATGCAAATCACTTCTATCAAAATAAATAAATTTCGCTGCATAATGGGTTAATTAATCTTAATTTCAGTCTTTTCAAGCGTCAGCAAAAACTATTTTTCACACTATTTTCGTAGCTGCAGCGTAGAACAGTGGCCAAGTTGTTGGATGTAAAAGCAGCTGTGCTGCGCGCAAACTGTTGAAACGTTTAATTTTCATTGGCGATGCACATAAATTTTCCCAGCCGACTACTCGTTACTATATATATAAATATATATATCGAGGAAAAGGGCGAGGTTGAAAACTGGTTGAACTGGACAAACAATCTTGTAAACAACGCGAACAAAAGTTGCTGCTTGGAATTTAGTTTGGATTGAATTTATAGCTGCTGACCAAGGTCTGGAACGGGTCATACATTTAGGGGACGGTCAGCTGAACGCACCCCAATCTAAGTATTTTGGCCATTTATTTATGCTGCGGCCGAAAAACAAGCACGTTAATTTTACAAAATTTCTGTAAATTAGCAGCATGTGTTGCTTGTGGGTGTGCTTGAGTGTTTGCCCACAGCCTAATTAGTTTAAAAGGCTTCGATCGATAAATCCAACAGTTGGAAGCACTTCTTTACAGTTGTCAGTGGGCAAGATGGATGCCATTGCCATTGGCTTTGGGTCCAAGCCAGCTGCCAAGTATTCAAAGTGAATACAAGCGTATGGGCCACTTGGCCGAACTGTGTCCATAAATTCCAGGCGGACGCGCTGCCAGCCAAAACTATTACTCACACTCCCGCCGCCGCCACAGCCGCCTTCAATCGCCATTATGCCGACTGCCTTTACTTGGTTATAATTCAGATTGTCTATTTCGCGCAGCTGCCGCTCGATTTAAGTTTGAGTTTGTGTTGAGTCTTGGCAATTGGCGATGTGTACGTGCCACATTCAACATCTATCTATGGGGCAAGTCTATTTGGTCGCTAGGACAACAATGTAGCTGTTGCCAAGTTTTTCCACGCTTTGTTTGTCTTGGACTTGAACAAGCACACGCTGAGCACAAATTGTTGGCCAAATTGCGTTCAAAGTAGCTAAAAGCATCGTTTCAGTATCCGATAATGCAAAAATTGCAGCTGCCCCAAGAAGTCAATTGAGAAACTTATACTAAAATTATATAACTTTCTAACGTGTTACTACAATTTTTTCAAGTTATTATAAATACCATTTAAAGAGTTAAACTTAAATAGAAACATTTATTACGAAAAAGTGTGTACAAAGCTAATAGCTTTAACCATGTGCTTTGTGGTGTTGTTGGTGGTATTCTATTTTATTTTTGAATCAATAACCCGATTTTAATTGCATCAGAACTGTTTGTTCTGTTCAAATTAAAAATGTGCAGTTTTATTTACAGTTTGCCATAACCTGTTAGCTCAATTAGCAGTTTGAATGACAGCAACAAATGATTGCAATTGAAGTATGCCAACTGAATTTCTAGTGAAAATGTCGATCAAGCGAAACTCGTTAGGTGAAAGCGTTCCAGTGAAATCGAAGTAAAATCTGCCGATCAATAAAAACAATTTGAAAGCAATCAAAGTTTAATTACCACAACAAACGGTGAAAGGTGACGCGAAAAATAAAAACAATAAGCGCCAACGAATTCACATCACAGGGATAAAGAAGCACAATAAGAGAGTCATAAAAAGTAAAAGGGACGAGAACCAAGAAACATTCATAGACAGCACAATAGACTTGCCATATGAGGCGCGACCGTACAAACCACATAAATATAAAAGCGACAATCAGAAAGCTGCGGTGGAATGAACAAGAAAGAAGGCGACCATAAAAACAAGAATGGCCATAAACAAAGAAATAAACAAGGCATCAAGCGGTAAGTACGATACGTACACGAGTACGCGGCAAAGTTGTCTGTTTGCCACAAAGCTTCCGGCGGAAATGGAGTGCACACACAAACAAACACACATATACACACACATGTACGGTTTAAGAAATAGACGCACAATGATGCCAGACAGCAAAAGCGCTGCTGGCAACAGAAGCGAGCTAAATATAAAAGACTGATAGCCGGCTTAAAGGCATCACATTATGAGGTTGACACAAATATAAAAGAAATAAACAAGCGACGACTGTCTGCGTTATTTGCTTGTCACAAGCTTCTTTCTCAGTGTTTCCCAGTACCTGAGAGAAAACATACAAACGCACATACTCACAACAAAACATATTTTCATACACACACCTGATCACTTGAATAGAATCAGTGACTTAATTAAACTTTAACATATTTGTAACCGCTAAGGTAACTTTAATGGTTAGATGGAAGTTATACGCTGTTAAAAAGCATTTAGTGGTTTTGAAAAGGTTAAAGTCTCGTTCAGCACTTGTTTAGTGGGAAATTCTGGACAAGTGCAAAGCCCACCTAAGGAACCCTCAATATATACACACTTGAAGGTCACCTTTTTGCCAAGCCAAAATGATGACGACCAGTTACATTCATATTATGGCAAATGTCTGACTTTGGCCACCAGCAAAAAGCAACAGCGGTGATAAATCTGCGCAGAGCTCTTAGAACTTTTGCAATTTTTTACGAGAGAGAGACAGAGAGAAAAATAGAGACGAAACTTGAACACTTACCAAAGAGCAAATAGAAATATTAAATATTTAAAAGTACTTTGGTTTCGGCTTTTTATATTAATATTTAAAGTGTTTGCAGCCTTGACTAAAAGTTCACGAAAATGGGACAAGTTGCAAAAATAAAATTTTTGTGAGAACCGTTTACGGATGAAGGCAGCTGTGGGTGCATTTAGCCATTTATTGGGTTTAATAGTAATGCCTGTGAATTGGAAATCTAATTGATCAGATGCATATTCCCAGGAGCTTATTAAATGTAGTCATTCATATAACTTGGGAACTTGACCAAATTGCTCAATGTGCAGACAAAGCAATTTTTTTTTAACAAGCCCTTTGACAATTTGCAACTGCCGCCGATTTTAAGTTCTATAAAAGGCAGTCTTCTAGGACCTTTCAACATTCATTGCAAAGCAATATGCAATTGCAGAACTTCATGTACTATCCGAACATTGGCTGCCAACTAGCCAGGATGCGGCGATACGAGTGGCAAGGCGGCGAGGCATCATCTGAAGAACAGTCGCTGCTGCAGCGTCTTTGGTTTCTCTTTGGTGCACTGAATCTGATCTATCAAAATCTGGGCATGGTCATCTATCTGTTCCTGGCCGAGTCGCAGGAGGAGCAGGTTGGCGCTTACGTGGCACAAATATCGGAAACCTGCAGCGTGATGGGCCTGACGCTAGTTGGTGCCTGCAACATGTGGATGCTCTTGCAACGTCGCAGCGAGATTGAGTTCATGCTAACCGAGCTGCAGCACCTGTATCCCAGCCAGACGCGATTCTATCGCGTTGACCACTACTATCAGAAGTCGACACGTCTGATGCGACACACAGCCATTTTCTTCATCTTCGCTTATTGCTATTACAATTCACTGCCTATTGTGGAGCTGCTGTACGAGCTGCTGGTGGAATCCGAGCACGTCAGATACAAGTATCAGAGCAATACGTGGTATCCCTGGCAATTGCTCGCCGATCCTGATTCATTAGTAAGCTTTGTGGCTGCATATATATGCCAGGCAATATCGTCACTGGTGGGCGTCGCTTTCATCATGGCTAGCCAGTTCTTGCTTTGCTTTTTCATCACACAAATGCAACTGCATTTTGATGCCCTTGCCAATGGCCTGACTGCCCTAGATGCCAGCCAACCGGGTGCCAATGAGCGACTTAAGGCGCTGATTTTCTATCACAGCCAACTGCTGCGCATTGCGGACAACATCAACCAGACTTTTAATTTAACATTTCTGATTAATTTCACAACATCGACGATTGCCATTTGCCTGATGGCTTTTGCCATGGTCATGATAAGTCTGGCCTCGGCATTTAAGTATTCTGTGGGTCTGTTATCCTTTCTAGTTTTCACGCTATTTATCTGCTACAATGGCACCCAGTTCACCTTGGCGGTAAGTTTTGGTCATTTACAAATTGATAAATACATAACTTAACTTTTTATTGCAGAGCGACAAACTGATGCCGGCAGCCTTCTACAACAATTGGTACGATGGCGATTTGAACTATAGAAAGATGATGCTCTTTTTTATAATGCGCTCCTTCGAGTCTCGAGTCTTGCGAGCCTACAAATTTACGCCCGTTTCCATGGCCACATATATGGCGGTACGTATACGTAATAATGTGGTTTTTATCATGAAAAGTTTTTATTTTATCCACAGATTTTAAAGTTTTCGTATCAGCTTTTCACCTTTGTGCAAGCCATGATCTAGTCGGTTGGTTCAAAAATACCAACAAATACTATTTTTTTAGCAATGAAAATGAATGCAACAAACTTAAATATAACTCTTACTATTTATGTATTGCTTAAATGGCATCTGCGTCGTAGATTATCAATTTAATTATATAAATGTCATTTATGCATAATAAAATTGTTTAAGTCTAAATTGAATATACACATGACACGAAGTATACATTTTGTATTTAAGATATACTATATGTTGGTTGTAGGTTTAAGCCGCTATCATCCGTCACTTGGCATGAATGTTTGCTGCTTGGCCCTCATATGCTTATCGCGCTCTGGTTAGTTTTTTCTTCTTACCTTATTTATTCATTCAATGGTCACTTCGAAATAGCCATACTATATATTCAGTATGAAAGCCACTTCATACATGAACACGCAATCGATCAATGTTGTACTCAAATTGAATGTTTGCGTATTAAATTCAAATTGAGTACGTTAAGGTATTCTCTTTAATGTTCTGAGTGGCTGCCAAGCAGCAGGCAAACTTATTAAAATTGGATCAGGCTGTAGGGGTGGCAAGTGAATTTCTCAAATTCCATTTGCTTCTGCTGCACGGGAGCCCGTCCTTGCCACTGCGACCCTTGGTTATTTACGTAAACAGAAAATGCAAAAGCGTAAAATTAAGTTCTTTACAAAGGAGGAGAAAAGTAAAAAATTGAGAATTATGTACAAGTCACCTGCCTGTTATTATGTCTGTCCGTCTGTTCGTCCGTCTGTCATATAGTAGTAGATGTGTTGACTGTGGAGCCTGTGTGCTGGGTGTGATTATCGCATCGTTATCCAGGATCAGTGGCTAGCCCCAAACGCCCGCCACTTGGCACCTCAGCAGAACCGCTCTTGCAGCTCGCGTCGCTGCTCTCGTCCTGGCCCTCACTTTTATTCTTTATATAATAACATTTTAATTCCCTTAATACACGCTACGCTGCCTGCAAAACCAAACAGACTGAAAGCCGCAGCCCCATAGCCCTTGGCTGTTGACGTTCAACGTTGCCGGCTTTTAGGCGCACAAGCTGCTCGCACAGTTTTTGGTATTTTTCTCCTGCACATTTGTGTTCTGCTGTTGTTGGTGTTTTTTTTTTTCACTTGTTTGCGTAATTCATTAATCATAAGCAACGTATATTTATTGTATTTTGCCCTTGTTGACAGCTTTTAGTTCAGCCTGGGCATAACCATGGATAGTCCGGTATGTATGTATATATGTATGTATGTACCTACATATACCATTTACTATGTACACTTACAAAACAATGTTAAAATTTATGGTTTTTGCTCAAACTTTTGTGGCTTTAATATTAAATAAATATATGAAAGTATATTTTCCATTAATATAATAATCTTAAGCCATAAAGTAATTTATCATTTGTCAATAAGTTAAGGGCAACACATTTTTTGTAGTATATAAAGTTTGTCAAAAATCATCTAGGATATTTCAATAGACAATGCAAAATTAAAGCTCTTCAGCATTTTTAGCTTACAAAGTTAAAGTGCTTTGAACTAAGATTTAATTCGATCATAGTTAAATCCATTGTAAGTATCGGCTAGAGTTCGATAGAAAAACACAAAAGCTTTAATGGTGCATGTCTATCCTTCAAAAAGTGCTTTTCAGCTTCAATTTTCAGATTTCATATGGGTATTCGGGGAGGCATGTAAACCAAAGCCAAAAACACAAAATGCGATGTGTGCCAGTTAATTTAGCCATCAGCTTGTAGGCGCTTAGACAATGCCCAGTTGCAAATTGCCCAATCAAGTGAAATGACCAGCAAGCCCCATCCTAAGAGAATCACACACACACACACACACACACACACGCGCACATGCAGTGAGTGCATTTGGGCTCGGAAGTGTGTGCAGAGGACACACAAAATCGACAGTTGCTATAAAAGTTGACTATATACACTGAGATGAGCCAGATCAATGCAGCTCCAAGCGCTTTGGATGCTGTGTTTGCTGTGGCTTTTGGGCACTCATGCCCCATTCACTTGCAATGGCCTTGATAAGTTTTGAAGCAAACAAAGTCGGCTCGTTACAGTACATGAATTTAAGGACTTGCACAACACAACACAACACTTTTCCTCACCCACAAATATGTACCGTTTGAGTTAACCGCAAAATGTAGTCAAGGAACATGTCTCAATTTCAGAGCCTGACTCCGCCCATACAAACCTCAGCTGATCCTTATACTAACAATTTGCTGTACTTTGCGATTAAATACACTTGGTTATTGTTAAACGCTTTAAGTATGTATATTTGATATATGAAGAGCCTCAGTATGTTACCTTTATTTAATGTTTTTTGTATTTGTTGTGTACTCTAATATAGAAAAGCATTTTGGCTTGCATTTGACTCTCAGAGTGTCCATCAATTACTTAGCCTTATCTGCTGGGGCCATATGGTGTCGGCAGCGCACAAAGAGAAAACAAAACAAATAACGAGAAGCCAAAATTTTTACACACAATTTAGAGACATTTCCGCACGTAGTCAGCTACGGACCTCTCCCAAGCTCCAAGTGCGCCGCAACGTCGCGTTGAAAATAAAAAAAAAAAAAAAAAAAATGTATATATATAGCCCCACTGCGGAGAACATCATGAAATGCGACCTAAGCAAAAGCCAAAAAAATGTATATGTGAATAAGTGTAGAAACAATTTATAGGCCGACGTTAATATACTCTTATGCAAGTGGCTAAGAAGTCAACAATAAGTATTATGTGTGCCAAGAGTAGTCAAAGATAAGTTTTGTTATTTTTTTTTTCTTTGCTGTAAGAACTGCGATTGATATACTATGTGTGTTATTGTTAGTGTACAAAATAGTTAAAGTTCTCGTGTCTTAGTATTATTTTCGGATGTAGTACCTATTTGGCCGCCTGCTGTTGCTTGAGCGTTGTGGTGCTTTGTGGTGTTGTGGTGCAGGGTAGTTCCTTGCTCTGGAACGATGGGTTTGGAGCAATGGGGACCTCGCGGTTGGCTGGCATCGGCACCCCAGCATTTATGTCTATTAAACAAGTAATAAACTTCATAAATTTAACAAATTAGAATTATTAAATTTCATGTTTGTGACATTTGGGGTAACTGACGCGTTTGCATTAACGGTAATGGATTTTTTCAATGGCCCACTCAGCCGAGTCAAATAATTTATGGACCACAATTTGCTAAAGCTGCGACTGGATTTCAGAAGACTACCAATGTCAGCGATAATCTCTGGCAACAGGTTACTCTCATCTAACCGCTTTTAAAGGTAAAAAAAAATTTCAAATAAAACATTTATGTAACATTGTATTATTTATATGTAAGCGTATTATTTATGGCCCATGTTTATTATTTATAAGCTATAAAACGGTTGTTGCCCATTTATTGAATGTGCATTATTCAAATACTACGCATACGCCGCGTGGTACGCTAATAAAGTCATCAACATGAATGAGAGCTCAACGCAGAATGTCATGCGAAACTTTTTGAGTTGCATGCTGCAACCACAATGCAGCGGTGGTGGCACGAGCTGACGCTGACCACGCAATCACAACGCCACCTATTTCCAATTACCGCTGACGATGCAACACCGACCGGCTGGATTGGTGTTTGGTTGGCTGTATGAGCCGAGCCTGGAACTGAACCGAAACTGGCACTGGCCATGATTGATTGCAACAAAACCAGATTTTGGTTGCTGTCATTTAAGCGCAGGCTAACTTTCGACGTTGCCCCAATACATTATTGACATGGGCGGCTTTTGCTTGCCGGCTCGTTGTCTCTATAATGGTGATCACAATTTAAATTGCGCCTCTGCTGCATTTTTAATTAAGCGCAAATTAAAAATTGATTGCTTTTTATCGCCATACCTTACGGGCGATAATGCGATGCGCAGTTCGCACAACGAGTAGACAGCAGATTTAATATTTTTGGCATATTTTCAAGCTCGCACATATCAACAACATCATCTCTGTTATTTAATTTTTTCTTATTTCTATTTTTTTTAATAGCGTAACAAAACAAAATAAAAACTGTACATGAAATTTACATATGCGTGTCACATGCGATGGCAAAAGTTTGAAATTTTGTTGCCTTGCCGATTTTTCTTTTGCTTGTTGCATACATTTTAACTGCACTGCAAAGCGGAAGTAGAAGGTTTTAAGCGGAAGTGCGCGGAGTTGTAACGACATTCGTATGTGTAACTTGTGTATACATATTGGTACACAATACATAATGCTGTGTACGCGTGTGTGAGTGTATTGGTAATTACATGGCTTGACTGCTAAATGTTGGCATTACATGCAATATGGCAAACGGTTTGTTTTGTGAACACCAAAAAACGTGGTGCTTGAATTTAAAATTCCTTTATATTTGCTTGTTAGTGTATTATAAAAAACGAAAAATAACTATATGTGAAAGAAAGATTAAATATGTAAAAAATAATTATATTTCATTTTTTAAAATACTCATTTGATTGCATATCGTAAGGAATTAAAAGCTGACCACACTTATAGCTCTACCGAAGCTTTGCAAAGTTTTTATCCTTTATGTATGTATTTAAATTAACATACACTGAATATAATTCATTTTGTAAAATAATAACTATGAAAATCACGTAAACCATCACCTACTATATTTAAAATTATTTTTTCATTTCTCTTAATCGATCTTAATTGCATTTATTGTCTCGAGCCAACTGCATAATAGTACAATTAATTATTAACATTTAAATGTACATTCATTTCGACATTTTGGCATTTAATTAGCGCCAGTTTTGTGTATGGAAATTAATTATTTCGGTTTAACCGAACGGATGTATTTTATTTCAGTGTGGGGCACAACATATAAATAGCGACATTGTCAATATGCCCACTGAAGGCACTTGATTAATTAAAATTAAAATAAATACACACACGAATGACTTGGCAATGAATGTATGCGTGTAAGTAATGTAACATTGTTTGAATATGTAATCAGCATATTCAAATTAAAACATCAACAAGTCGCAAATTAATTAATTTTCAATGAAATAGTGCAGCATTTCAGTGAGAGCCAGACAACATTTTTGAAGACTGATGGAAACCGATACACCACAACTAACAATATTTTAATACTTTGGCTTCGTTATTTTTAATTTAATTCACTTGAAATATCCTCTTCCTGGTGTTTGACACTTTTAGTATGAATTTAATAGTGCACAGTTTGGAAGCATTTAAATACTACTCGCTGAAATTCAATTCCCCCTTTTGAATTTTGGTGTGACTTTCGACCCTAGATCTCGTTTCGTCTTGTCTAGTGAGAGTGCACTTGGCACTTGTCTGCCTGCCGCTGCATGCCGTGAAGAGGAAGAGCTCGACTTCCATGCAAAGGCGGAAGCACTTAAATTGGGCGTAACAAAATGTCTGACACGCCAATTATTTTGCTTTTTATATAAAAGACAGACGGACAGACATACAGGCAGACAGACCAACCAACAGACCGGCAGACAGACTTGGCTTGTTTGTTGCTGTTGCTGTTTTGCCGTACTGCGTGTTAGTTTTTATACTTACGACTATGTGGGTGCTCGGAGTTCTTCTTGCATGCTGCTTGCTTTTTAAGTGGTTTTATCGTTCACTTGTTTGTACTTTTTTTTACTTTCAATTCTACTCATATAAACTGTTTTCTGTTATTGGCTTGTAGCTTTTGTTGGCAGACAGCTATGTTTTGATAAGGGAAACTTCATTTTTGTTAAGGAAAACGTACTAATTTTTGTAAATAATCACTTTGAGCTATAATCTGGCTCTGACTTTTTTTTTTAGTATTTAAAGCGTATTATGCTATCAATAATATTAAAATTGTATTTACTTCGTAGACCTATAAACACACTTAAAGAAAAATATTTAAACAATGTATCTACGATTCCAATAACTTTTCAAATTAAATTCTACGACCAATGCAACACAGACTCGCTTTCAATATTACTCTACTTTCCCCCAGTTAAACATACGATAATTTTGTTTGTTGTTGTTGGTGTATTTAGAAAAGTTTTTCAACCATTCTGTTTTTGCTAGTTAGCAAAACAAAACAGTTAACAAAACAACAACAACTGCACATTTTAGTTTCCTTCTTTTGGATATAACATTTTATGAGCAATGTGCAAAAGTTTTCATTTAAATTTAGTTCCTTTTTTTGCAGCTATAATTACAGGCTTGTTTTTCTAGCGTTTATTGTTTGCTTTACTGAGCTACTCTGTTAATTGGTGAGCCAAAAAAGTTCATTAGTGTTTGTTACAAATCAATTTTTTTTTGGTAAGCGCAGCTTGCATCAAAAACTGTCATGACATTATAAAACATATACTTATAAGAAGGTGAGGGACCAATTAATAACATTAATATTTAGATAATAATGTGTATTTTATCTCTTGTAAAAATTTTTGATTATCAATGCATTTGTGATTTATATATATATTTTTTTTTGTAAATAAACGTTTGTTAGTATTCAAGAACAAAGAAGAATCTACAGTTAAAGGAACAAAAACTACTCCACCAATATCACGTGAAGAAGAAGTAATGAAGTGTACTATTTTCCCAGCACTTAGTACGTACATATATGTGATGTATGTGTGCTCCATTGAAGCTTGTTTTATGATTATGACAGTGTGATGCACAGATATTCATGAACTTCGTGTGTGTATATAAGAATGGCCTTTTAGTTTGCCTGTTGGCATATTAATTTGTGATTGCCTTACTGAGCAAAGACACCTGCAGAACTTTTACACCCGAATGCTTGCATAATAAATAATAGTAGTACACAGAGTCCTGACATCATCGTTCGAGGTTGCTGTTCAGGACACTTTCATGTGCAGACTCTGTTTACCTTCATTGGGTTTTGCCTCGTTGATTAAATGCGTGTGAGTGCTTGCCGTTCACATAGTACATATGATCTGACAGAATATTTGCTTACACTAACAGTCAGCTCTTGTGCATCGGTTCGAACTTTGCCTGTCAATCGAAGTGAAGCTTGCTTAGACACTCCATTGGATCTGATGCTGGGTGTAATTTGATTTCCATGCATGTTGTGCAGGCAATTAGAAAATGAGCAGATTTAATGCCAAAGTGCCGCAAACTCAAAACTCACAACCCACAGACATGTACTCAAGTTTAAGTATAAAAATTGTTGGATAAACTTTTATGTATGAGGAAAAAGTACTTGTGAAGACTTCAATTTCCATAGCAAGCTCGTTTATATCATTTGTTGACTGCCTGAGGCTCGACCTCAACAAGAACTGTAACAAATTAGTGCGCTGCTGTTTAGAATTAAAAGCTACAACCTAAAACGGGCAACGTCGATGCAGTTAATCACAGCGCCAATCGGCGTATTGTTGTCCTCATCGTATTCATCGACGCGGTTGCTCTTAGCGTTTGAGAATTCACAATGGGTATGTGGCAGTGGAAGTGGGAATAGCCATACAATTGGCAATGGATGTCACCCGTGCGGCGCTTTCATTGTCCCTAGCAAAAGCAGCAAATACAGCAGTTGGAATTTGTGCAGCCATGGCGGCCATTGCATTGGTCGCTTGTGGTTGCATTGGCCTCGGGCCTATGAATGAGAAATTCGCCAAGAATTTGTACGCACGACATAATTGTTGCTACGATAGCAATGTTTCGCTGGCCACGCACAGATTAAATCGATGGTCAAAAGCGGACAAAGCGAAAATGCAAAAACGGTACTAAGCTGCCAAATGAACCCTGGCGTACAGCCTCCAGTGCCCCGCATCAATGATTGCATTAATGTGAATGCAGTTTGGCGTAAATTTACAATTCGCTTAAATCTACGAGCATTGCAAATGCATTTTTA
Source organism: Scaptomyza hsui (assembly GCA_018152825.1). NCBI lineage: Eukaryota > Metazoa > Arthropoda > Insecta > Diptera > Drosophilidae > Scaptomyza > Scaptomyza hsui. The sequence goes on along the minus strand of JAECXO010000307.1, from coordinate 10,621,105 downwards.
TGCTACTTCACATGCAGGAATATTTAAATTTTCGCATTTGTCACACGTGCTCTGATAATGCGGGCAATTTATTACCAAAGTTTTTCACACATTTACTTCGCTATTTTGTTTGTTTGTCATAAAGCTGCTTACAATAAACAATATAAGATTGGTATCATTTTTATTGTGTGGTATTTTAATTGAAAATGCCCCTTAATCAGTTTCAACCAAATAAATAATACACAGTGCAAAATTTTTGGCTTACGTTATGAAAAAAATATTTAAAAAAAACTAGCTTAATTTCTTATTCTTAAGTTGTATAATTTACCACTAATGCCATTTATATAAAGACTAATACTTTTCTTAAAGAGCGTGTTGGCTTCGGTTTTAGAATGTACAAAACAAATCCGACTTTAATTTGTTATCTTCATTGACATAATACAAACATGTGAGTATAAAACTACTTAGTTGGAAGTGGAGCTTAAATTGCTCTTTTATTCACCCCAACAAATGGAATCAAGCTTTTACCTTCTTATTTTCAAGAACTTGGTTAAGCTTAGCATTGTTGGAACTGGCACTGTAGCAAGAGACTCTTCAAAGTGCAGAGTACTTGTGTACGAAGTTTACTACACAGTGTGCTTCTAAATAAATTGCAAATATTCAAATAGTATTCATAGCACAGTCAAAGCTGTGCACCATTTCCGCTGATATAACAATAATCCAGCATAATGAACACATGCATATTCATAACACACACACACACTTACACTCACACACACACACATATACATAGGAATACAGGTGCTCTACTCTGCCTGCATGTGACATAAATCTTGGGCAAATAAATCCTGCGAGAACAAAAAAAAAAATAAATAAAGAAAAAGCTCCAACATACGCAGAAGACAGAAAATGAAAACTCACGCGCAGCTGTAAATAACCCAAAGAGGGGCGTGGCATCTGCTTGGCATAGCAATCATGAACACCTAGCCGCCTATAAACGCAACTGTCGACGGTTTTTGCATTTAAATGTGCGCAATTTGCTCTGAGCGTGCGGAAAAAAAGAAACTGTTGCCTACTTTGCCGGGCAAGCTAAGAAAATGGCGTTAGCGGATGTGAAACATGTGCGATCCCAAAGCAAAATTTGTACAGCAACAAGCGCACGAACAAAAAAAATAAGTGTTTGTGTATGTGTGTGTGTGTGGGAAAAAATGGAAATGATGATAACAATGCTGGGGCTGGGGTTTTGGCTTCAATTATTCGATGTGCCACGATTTGCATGGTAAGCATTTCGTTTGACAGCGGAAGTTCATTACCGCTAAATGCGCAACGGTATGCAGAGAAAGAGAGAGAGAGAGAGGAGCGAAGGACAAGCTACAACCAACAACATCGAGAGCTCAGCTCAACAATGTGTGCGACTTGATAAAAAAAAAACTAAACACTTAATTTAAAACCACAAAGGGCGAGTAAAGCAAAATGCACAATGCAACAATTGATTTTTCCTCTTTTTTTTTGGTTGTATACGATGCTTGTTATACACTGCTTCAAAAGGCGTAATCAAGACAAATAAGCTTCTGCAGTGTCTATATCGTTAAGATCTTAAGCTTATTCAGTAATATGCAAAAGATGTTTTTAATCGTCATAAGATTTGCTTGTTGCCCTATAATAATTTATTTTAGCTAAAATTCTACGCTAAAAGCAAAGTGTATGTGATATTCGGTTTATTATGACTACATTGTCCTTACTCGCTTTTTTACGGATTGGTCTCTATTCAAGCGTATTACGCGATAGAGCTCTTGTATGAGAGTCAAAGCTGTGTGCTACTCGCTAATTTCCACAAATTTCAGTAGCTGTGTTCAATTGTCAACGTATTTGCAATGCTTAGAATTTTAAAATTGACTTTGTATTTGTGTTTTTTAATTGGGTTTTGTGCATACTTTTGAACATTATTTTATAGCAAAGTGTTTCTGTTCTTGTTATAGTTAATTATAGTTATAGTTAATATTATTTATCGAAATTTGTTAAATTAAATGAAAGAGCATTTTTCCGTTGAGCAAAATTCAATATTCTTTTTTCTTTCCTTTTTTCTACCACCCGCAAGTATTTAAACTAGACTACTTCAACCCTTGCAGAAGCTTTCGTCGCTGATAAAAGGATTCAGCGGAACTTTATTCAACATTAATTACGCTCGTGGTTGTCGTTCGATTGAATTTTTTCCGAATGTGGTTTATTTCTTTTTGCACGGTGCACATTTAAATCACTGCCACAAGCTCTTGGCAGGGTCCGGGATGGCTATGGTGGCAGGGGAATTGATGTGTGTCCATCATAGACGTCACTATCGGGTTTGCAGACCACACACAACAGCTGCAGGAATAAAGCAGCAGCAGCTACAGTTTCAGCTTCAGTGGATGGTAATCTACTCGGCTGCCAAATGCAGCGGTTGAAATGGTTGCATCAATTGAATTGAATAATTTGTATGTGTGCATTTTATATGCTCTCAACTTTTGATTATTTTTGGTTTCCTCAGTTATTGTTTTGTATTTTATGTCCATTTCAAACACAGTTTCTATTTTTTGTACCATCTCAATATTAAAAAAACCACCTTTTATTTTTTGTGTCATTTTCCCATGAAATAAAAGCCAATTCAGGCGTGTGAACTGCGGAATTTTTTCTAAAATAGGTACACAAAAAAAAGATTAAACCAAAACTAAATCGTTTCTAGTAGAAAAGCTTTAAAAACATTTTCATGAGTTAAATTTTTTGATTGTTTAACTTAGACGGTCATGATATTTCAAACTGTTATGCGTCTTGTATTTATTCTGGCATTTGTTTTATATTTTTAACTGAACACACAACACGAAGTGACTTTTACAATTTTTAACACTACATGAAAAAAAATATTTACAATTTTTAGATTTCGATTGTATAACACATTTTAATGGAGACTTTAAATACAGCAACCGTTGATCAACTGTGTGAAATATGGGAAGATAAGCAGGAATCTTTTAAAACCGATATTCAGGCACTTCTCAAAAGGAGCAAGCAACTGGAACAGGCCATCCGGATTGCGGTTAGTGCGCCTGGAGATTCGACAGTCGCGGATAAACAGTTCAAGCTTGAACAACTAACAATGCATTTGACAGTGGACCTACAGCGCATAAGCGATAAGGACAATGCAAAACGAGAATTCAAAAAGTCCTTGGATCAGATGCGTGCTAGACTCACCCGCATGGCGGAAAGCCTGGGAGGTGTGGATCTTGTTGACATCACGAAAATAAAAGAGCTGTGCAAAATGCAAGAAAGTACACCGAAACAGTACGAGCTGCTTAGGCGTGCATTGAAAAAGTGTGAGGAACTGAGATCGGAGAATATCCCGGCCCTTATCGACTACGTGCGCAAAGAGATTGATCATTGGTACGAAGTGACTCGACAACATCCACCTTCGGAAGTCGATGAAGAGGAAAAGGAGTTGAGCCAAAAGGAGTTGTTGTTTAAGCTGGAACAAAATCTGGCGAGTCTAAAGGATTACTTTAGCAAAAACACTGGAATCCTGGAGCTGTATGACAAATATGTAAAGTTTTTCAAGCGCATGACAGCCCTTGAGGATAAGGCTAAGGATAGCAATCGCTATAACAATCGTGGTGGTACTCTGCTAATGGAAGAACGCGAACGCAACAGCATTTCTACCAAGCTACCAAAGATCGAGAAGGAACTAAATGAGCTGGTTCAGACCTATCAACAGCGCACCGGGCAACGTTTTTTGGTGCATGGAGTTGATTTACTCACTCGCATTTCAAACGAATGGCGTTGTTACCGCCTGGGCAAAGCGCAACACATCACAGGCTCAATGCGCAAAGCAACATCGTTGCCATTTGGCAACTCTTCTTCCCAAAGATCCAAATAGGCCGAATAGACGCGTGATCCAAAAAAAAAAAAACAAAAACGCACTCAAATTGCGCTATGCAAAAAGTCGAAGTTAAATTGAAGGTTTTGCAAATTTCCGTAGCTACATGCATTAAATTTATGTGTTTTCCTGGCTTAAATTGTCTTGAATGGACTTGTTATGGCAACGTAGTTTTGTGAAGTTTTATGAGTAATATACAAAAAGTGATTCTGAAGAAAAATTGCTTGCAAATGTTGTTTCTACTCTTTTGTTGTCTTCTGCGTTAACACTTTCACATTTTGCACATCACTTTCGTTTTCAGGAATATTCAATTAAATTGCAAAAAGCATTGCCTTAGCCAAACTATAAAAGTGGTCAGCCAAATTATAAAACAAACTCGTCCTGTAAACTGTAGAATTGTTGGACTTTGATAAAAGTGTGAATTAAAGCTAGTTCTTATTTTTGTTATACAGTGTGCCAAGTTAAGACCTTCAAATTTGCGCCCAGACTCTTACAGCTGTCACTCAGACGTTTTGACGGGGCATTTAGCAATTTCAGTGTTCGCCACTAATCCAGACAAACTCGGCTTAATTACTTACAAGCAAATTGAAGCCATAAATAAATAAAATATGCGGCAAAAGGCAGCGCTGAAGCGAAAACTTCAACGCCAGATCATTGGGAACTAAGGGGGGAGAGATTATTGGGACAGCAGTTGAACGTAATGCCTATATTGATAACATAAGCTGCATAATACATATAAACGGAACGGACTCAATCAGCAGTTGAGCTGTGGTTGCGTCTTCAGCTGCGGCTAAGTCCTATCGATTTGACTTTTGATTGATACACAACTTGCTATTTCGATGGACTCTCATGCAGAAAACGGGAAAAGAAAAGAAAACGTACATAAGTTGTCAGGTTGGTTATTTGATTAGGCCACCGCATAAATCCACGTAAATGAAGTTAGAAAGCTGGCGCGCCTGGCTCAGCGTATCAATTTTAATAAATTTGCACATGGCCTGCCATTAATTTCAGTTAATTTGCCATTTTTCATGTCTGAATGCGGTACGACATTTTGCATTGGAGCGCTCCGCTCCCTTGCGGAGTCCTTTAGGCTCACTCTCAGTTACCTTTTGCATACGGCAGTCGTACATCAATGACACGGTAGCGAGCGGCACTGCCATAAATATCCATGAAAGCAACCAATATGTTTACACGCACACGATTTCAGCGCCTGAGCGGTTTTAGGCTTCATTCCTTCCGCACTCGCCCTTATAAGGACCTGCGGATATCCTTCCGCCTCAGCTCGTTCGATGGATCATAAATTCTCCAATGTGTCGTAATTCTTCACCGAGTCCTCTAAGTGGGCGGAAGCATTAGGAGCAGCAGCAGCTACAAGTTATTCGGCTTATTGGCGCTTTTCTGAAGCGATTTGGCTAATAGTTGGCAAAAACTTTTGCAGAGTGCAGTAAGAGATAACCAACTTTCATTGAGCTAAATATTGCAATTGTCAAAACTTTGGCAACAGCTTCAATATGCAACTGCTACTCCGAAAAGCAAATATTATAAAAAGGTCAAAGTTTCTGAGCTTATTGAGGGAGTTATTATTCCGCTTTCGAATATAATAAAAAAAAAAGTTTGCTTTAAAAAATACATCTCATTTGTCTAAGCTTTGCAAAATTAACCTTTATGCGTGAGCTTAAAAGAAATGAGCCCAAAATTATGCGTTTAGTTTTTAGTTGGTTGCGTGCTACCAAGTTTTATGTGTTGGCAGCGTGTTAATGAATTTGCCCAAAAGGAAATCCATAACCAAAAGCAGCTCGCGAATAGCTAAAATTTGCGTTAAAGGTGCTCAACTCATTTGAAATTAATTAAAAAGCTGTCAAATGCAGATTTTTCGGGGGGATATGCGAAGCGTTCTAAGGTGTGGCGAAGATGGAGTGTGCAGTTGGAGTTGAAGATGGAAGTTGAAGCCATAGCAAATTACACGCGTTACGTATACGCATTGTGCGGCATTGACGGCGAAAGAAAATGGCAGGCGCCGGAAATTACCAGGTGAGTCAACAGTTTTCTTTCATTTTTTTGCAGCTCCTTTATCAAGAAAACCTTTTAAAACGCATAACAATAACGAAAATTTGAAAGAGATAAAAGACGTACGTACGTGGGCCGGCAACGGAAATGATTATATCTCCTTTGCCAGGTGAAGGTAGATATGGAAGTGGATGTGAAGGTGAATGTGAATGTGAATGTGGATGGGCTGCCATTGTTGGCAACGTTGTTGTCATTGCGGGCCCATTGTTCCATTGCCATGCCAGTGCAATTTTCATTTGGCTGTGCTGCCTGGCCGACGCGTCGTCCTCTACCTACCTGCGCCGTTATCAGTGACAAACGGCCAGGTCGTAAACCGAGAGAGCCAACCGGAGAAATCAAGCAACACGAGCGCAATTTACACATTTAAAATTCAAATAAAGTCATTTGCATGCAGACACAATGAGCACAGAGCTCACAGTGTGGACCAGAGGAAGAGCCGACGAGCTGGGCGAGCTGGCCACTGTCGCAACATATGCGACTATTTTGACCGTCTGACCTTTGAACTCGGCGGCGACGCGCAGGCCTCGCAACAAAAATGGCCGCCTGCTATTTTTGCTTTTTTACACATTTGTCATCATTAGTCCCCCGGCCTAAGAAAAAGTGTCAAAAAAGGTAGCCAGGATAATGAAATGGCAGCTGGATGCTGACTGGACCAGAATTTGGTTTGGGTTTTTCTAGTTTTGACCGTGTTTGCAACACGACGACCAAATTGTGTAAAACATTTGAAATGAATGATAAAAATATGTACAAACATGTTACCTAAAAATAACAACAAAGACTTTAAACTATAAATCACTAAAAATTCTGACCTTAAATTCAAATTAGCAGTGAAGTTGAGATAGAGAAAACATATGTATTAGTAAACAACAGCCCCAGAATTTATTTATAACTTAGATCACAAATGTAAATAATTAAGTTAAAAGGTTTTTTGAGTTAAAACTGAATTGAACAAATAACACAATTTTGTTCCTGATGACTTTGCTGACACATTACTGTCTGTAAAGGACATTTTCACTGATTTATTAACAGACTCCAATGAAATTTTCAGCAATTTTTGGCCATTTTTCATTTGTTTTTGACTTTCAGCCCGCATGACATGGCCAAGGCAAAGGCTTTTCGACAATTTTTGGTTAGCATGTAAATATTATTTTTATACTCCTGCTCTTGTGGTACGCAGCAAGTGTGGCACCGTCTGACTGCTCTCCGTCTCTGATGCCATGTCAAAAAAGTTTTCACTGTACTGGCACAGGCACAGGAACAGGAACAGGAACAGACACGAGAACAAACAAAAAGCAACACTACACACTCACACACACACACACACTCAGAGCTTGGGCCTGTTTATTCAATCAACAACGGCAAGTTGATAAGAGTGAAAGAGGAACGTAGTCGGCACACCAATGTTACAATGCAAAAGCACATGACAAACGCAAGATGACAGTTGCCATGTTGGAAAATACCACAACTATACATATGAGTGTCTGTGCGTGTGACTGCGTGTGTTGCTGAGTTTTATTTTTATACACATATACATATATATTGTATATGTTTTTTTTGTTTTTCGTTTGCATTTGCGGCAGGTGGCTTGTCAGTGTTCCAAAAGTTTTTCTGCTATTTAAATCATGTCAGTTTATCTAAACAACACCTCACAATCCACCCTCGGCAACAGTTGCCACACCTACTGTTACGCCCCTCGTAGGCGCCTTTGGTTAGCTTGGCTATGGCCACAACACAGCTCGCTGTTTTTGGCATCTTGTCAAGTTTTGCCGTCAGTGGGCAGCATTTTTGTGCTTTTCTTGTTGTTCGCTTTAGTCTGACTTGCAATTTTCATTGCGTGTGGAACGGGCATAAAACATTTTCCCATCAACTTTCCCTTCTATACAAAGCCCTACACGTTGCGGTACTTGGGGTTTTTTGTTTTCATTTACGTTACTGCAGTTGGGTCACTTTTGATTTTGTTTTGTTAAAGCTACTCAATGAATCAAAAGAGTATATGTATTTATAAGGCATTGTATACAAAGTGGTTCATAGAAGTAACTCAAGCCCAATGTAGGTTGAGACAATAGGTCATCAGGGCTGGAGACCTTAGAGGGGAAAAGCAGCATGATATAATGATAACCTCTTTATAAAGTTATAAACGTGCACATAAATATACAAAGGCGCAATATATAGTCAATCACATAATTTGTGGACTGCCAAGCCAAAGCACATTTAATAGTTTCGCAACTGATTAATGGCATGCATTGACCAACAATTGCTAATTAAACATATGCAGTTAATTACTCAGTTGAAAGTAGAATGTACTTAAATGCTTTGTTGCAGCTGTTTGTTAAATTAATATCATAGTTGTCACTGTAATTAAACAATAAATATGCGCATGTTAAATATTGTAAATAAAAACGCAAACTTACAAAACTGTCAGCGCACAGAAGTTACGATTGCTGAAACAGGACACGGGACGCCGAACAACAACACAACTGAATGGGTGACATATGCGACACAAGCGTTTGTGTGTGGAAAGTCACATGCTCATTCGTATTTAAAATTAATTATACGGCGAGAACGGCAACAACAGCTTTGCGTCATCCGCTTAAGCGCCTCACTTACTCACTGACCCACTGAACGGACAGGAAAGAATGCAAGCAAGAAATGCAGACAGAAAGTGGTAGAAAGTAAAAAGTATATGACCACACTTTAAACCCACTTTAGGATCTAATTAATGACATCTCGGCACTTCATTTGGCTCGTTAAGTGCGCACTTGTAAAACTTATTGCTCGGATTGTGTTTCTTATTTTTTTATTTATTAAAAGTTGATTAAACACTCGTTACTTGTAATTTAATTCTATTAAAATTATAAAAATATGAATAAAATATTCAATGGCCGAAACATAGATGTGGTTGAGAGTAATATCTGTCGAATTTTATATAAAAATATTAAGTATAAATAATTGACAAAGCTTTCTCTTAATTTTCTAAATTAAGAAATCGAAATATAATTGTTTTAACACGTATGTACATACAAGTACATGGCAAAGAGCTTGCAATTCCTGTCCAATGATGACAGTAGGAGTTTAACTATATTTTTGTTATATATAAAAGAGCTGTCACTTTAATTGATTGCAGAAATAGTATATATTCTTTGTTCATGTGCCTGTCTTTAATACAAGCTTTGATCAATATTTTGTTAAGAACTTGTGTAGATTTTCTTAAAAGTTTCATTTGCAGATATTTAAACAAAGGTTACCAAGTAATAAAACAGTCAGTCATTTAGGTAAAATAAATTGATTTTATTGTATATCTACTGAGCAGCAGTTGGCTTCCGCTTTTTCAGCGTAATTAAAATATTACTTTATTAAGTAATAAGTAAGCTGATATTCTGTTATTTGAAAATGTCTCTGAAATTGTTAAGCAAGCTGCCAGTATTTGCTTGTTTCTCATTAATTGGTTTATTTATGTTTACTTGAGCGTTGGAAATGTGACTTCAAAGCTGCCAATCAAAAATAAGTGCATAAAAGGATTTGACGGTTCCTTGGCCAACTGTGCAGAATCATCAAATGTAATAAAGTAAAATGCAAACACAAATAATTGCAAACTGCCAACAGAAGTTCTTAACATAAATTTATATTTAAATATGTAAAATATCAAACTCACACAGCTTCAGTGTTCCCTTAACATATGGGGCTATGTTGGGGATGGTTTTTCTTTTTATTTCTGTGTGCTTTAGGTCTATAGATTACAATTTAAGTTCAAAATTAAAGTTTAAAAAAAAATTATAAGCATTAACTTTTCAACTTGAAGTGACACTTGAACATATTTTTAAGTTCTCGGAATGCAACTGGAAAGAATATTAAATCCAGAACATATGGGACTGTATTGAATTTACTTTCACTATCATATCTCTAGCCCTGACTACAATAACAAACTGATTTGTTATGTAAACTGAGTTAGCTTTGATATATGACAATATCCTGCTCTTCATTGCCATGTTCAAAACAACGTGAATGTTCAACATGAGAAACACACACAGATACACAATAAATCCGTTTGATATACAAACATACATATATTTTTTGTCTGGTTTAGCTTTCGGTTATGGCTTTTGTGAACTGACCTCGCAAGGAAATTGAAAGCATATCGAGAACTCAGCTACGCGGTCAATGTGGCAAACAGCGCAAACAAAACTTTTGATTATTTTTTTTATTAGTATTTTTTTTCTGCTGTTTGCAGAGGGCCATAAAATAGAAATTAGTTGCAATTGGAGTTTGCGTTTTGCTTTTGGTTTTTTGGCAATGTTGCGGTCGATTTCGGTCTGACCAACATCATGTATCTGCAGCTGCTGCCCAAACAGACCGTGCCACACTCCCACTTACACTCCCAGCCGTTGTTGCAGTCCAGCTGTCTGACCAGCTTTCGTTTCCGGTTTGGTTTGCCAGAGGGCAAACTATTTGGCTGCGTTCAAACTGCAATTTCACATACTAATTTACAATTTTCCTATAGCCTCCTGGCAGCAGACAACAGAACTGAGCATCAATTGTAGTCCAAAAGTTGAGCTGGCCAATATGCATTTCAGTTGATTTCTGGTTTGCTGTTCTAGTTCTGTTTTGTTCTGTTCTGTTTTTCTCTTCTTTTTTTTTTTAGCTGAAACATGTATGCCGGAAATGCGTGTTAATCGAACGGAAGAGGAAATGCCATCTAATGTTTACTGGCAAAACCATTTGAAATTGAGTGCATTGATTTTATTTTAATTAAAGATGGAACACTTTGTTTGGCAGTTGCCATTAGGCCAATATGTGTAATTTGATTTCATAAATGATAAAGTTTTAAGTGGCAACGTAACTCCAATTTCAATTGATGTCGATACCGATAATTAATTGGTATTTGTTGATGCAAACATTTTCATTTAAGCCTATTATAACAACTAAAAGCGCTTTTAAGCGATTCTCCGAAAATCCATTTAGGTAAAATGTTTGCTCATTCAAATAATATTGTTAACTAAATTACGTTTACGAAACATAATAACATATGCATTGACCCAATCAACTCTCTATTATACAGCTAATTTTAGTTTATTAAACTGCTAATAATTCGCATTTAAACTTTATACGCTTTTTTAAACTTTTTTAATTTAGTTATTATATTAAATTTCCGCTCTGCGGGCCCAACAAATCTTACAATCAATCAATAAACAACCATTGATGTTTTGATGAGTTTTGTGGCCCCGACAAAAAAGTTCAGTTGACCGCAGTATAAATACGTCTGCACATGGCAATCAATAAAATCGAACAAATATTTTTACGCCATTCCAAATTGACACAATCAACAAATCAAAAAAACGCGTCCATCAATATAACCCTGACTGCACACATACATAGAAACTTACATATTTATAGAATACGTATGTATACAAAAAAAATTTTTACCAGCAAATTTATTTTGCCCAAAAGCCAAAATACAAGTGCCACATGAGACACTTGACTGCCCCCAAAAAAATATGCAATAATTTTCTTTTTTTGTTGTTTTGTTTTGTCAATTCTTGCCTGCCAGCACTCGTCCTGAATGGTATGAAACATTTTTTCGTGTCGCGCAAAAAAATGCCATGGTCAGATGAACAGCGTAAAATATTTTTGGTATTCTCGTTTTACGTTTATCTGCCATTATTTTTATAGGTAATATGCACATGTGCTGTAATTTTTTAGTGCTCTATGACCTGACAACTGGCAGGTGAATGGCCCGCTTGCTTATATCAATTAGCTCTATAATTTTTCATGGGACCTCGTGTGCATGAAAATGCGAATTACACAGTTGAACAAATTAATATGACAACCTAAAAGTATCTCTTTATAAGTAGAGTTTACTACCATTTGTTTATTCACTTGTAGCTTCGATCTGAAAATATATGTTTCTTTTGTACGAATTACTATAAAAACAGATTTTTTTTCCCAACCTGCAGCAGCTTACAAAATTACAAGGTATATTCTAGTCAAGTACTGTAAGCTTTTAATCTTTCCTCTTTTTTTTTTTGTACAGTTTTGAGAATTTTTAATAGATGCGACAAATTGATTTATGTATGCACTAATTGCCCCAATTTATTTATATGTTCAGAGATTCATTTTTTCTTCCGGTTATGCGATTCTCTTTGAAATGTGTGTCACATTTGAAAATTAAAGTTATTGAATATAATAATGTTACTTTTACACTTCGTTATATCAGCTATTAAACAAAAATACATCCATATTCAATTCTTTGACTAGCACAAGCATTCAATTAAACGCCATTTTGTGGCCAACGCATAAATCCCACAAATGTTATTGCAACATTTATAAAATAGTATTCTAACTATTTTCATTATTCCTAGTTTGTTTGAAGGCTTAAAGAGTAAAAAAGAAGCGAAAGCGCTTATCTTGTTGCGATATGATTCATTTCCACGCGGAAATCAGCTTAAAATTTTTGCAAAAGCACGTGAATTTATATATTTATATAAACGGATGCATGGTTAGACTTAAATATGTTTTTTTTTTTTATTGCGAGCATATTAAATAAAATATCAAAAAATAAAATACATAGTATAAATAAAAAAGAGCTTAAGAGCTTAGCGGCAACAAAACCAAGCCAACGTGTTTTATACAATTTTTCTGTTTACCAGCATATTGAGGACATGAATTCAAATGATGATAGTAAAAAATGTCCAGTTTTTTAAAGTGAGCTTTATATGACATTTTCTATAGTTTCCATCATGTCATTTTAAACGTACAGCTTAAAATATTTTGCCCCAAACATATGCTATTGTTTAATTAATAGTTTTATTTCTGTCTGCCGTTTAAAATAAAGCTGCATGATTACTCAAATAAGATATTACACCATAGCTGCAAGTTAACTTGAAAACTGTATATTAGATTTTCTTACATGTTAAAATTGCGCTTTAAGTTTGCTCATTATTACTGCTAGAATTGCTCATGTAATTGAATTCAGATGTTAGGATATTGCTTCCGCCCATTAACTCGTTAAATAAACAGTTTCAATTGCAAAATGTTTATTCTATTATCCACAACCGCCTCGAGCAAGTGGAAAATAAGTGCCTATAAATTTTGCTATGGCTGAAAACAAACAGCAGAAAATGGGCAAATATAACGCACAGTGAAACAAACAATGCATATGCATGAATATTTTCTCCATCCTCTGATTACTTGTCTATGCAAAATGAGATTTGATTAAAAAAAGCAATATTTATCATTCTTGTATCTTTCAGTCTATTGAGTGATTTTATACACATGTTTTTGTTCATACGTTTGTTTATTTAAAATTAAGCCCACGGCATTTCTTTGCGCCACTAATTTAATATTGCTTCCCTTCCCCTCACATACCACAAGCACATACACGCATCTAAATTCATTTCGCTTATGTTGTTTATTCAACTCATTTTCCATGTTGACTTTCATGCGCGTAATTTGTATGTCAACAAGTAGCTTCGAGGATGGGCGTCCTGCCCCCTCCACATTTTAGTATGCCAACTAAGCAGTTTTTAATGAATAAACCACAAAATTACCTGGGTGTGGTAAGGAGCAAAAACACTTGTATGCCAACTAACCAAAGGTCAAGTGCTCAGCTGTCAACATGATGGAATTTTGCGAAAATTTAATGTTGCACAGGTCAACTCATACACTAAATTATAACACAATAATGTAATTTAACCATGATCTAAGACCTAGGTTTCTTATAAGATTAACAAACGTTGCCTGGTAACTTTCGATGGGAATGGGTGTGTGTGTGTGTGTGTGTGTGTGTGTAGACGCAGATGTTGCTATTGTATTTTATACACTTCCTTATGCACATATGCGACGCATAATAATTAGAAATTTAATTGGATTTGAAAGAAAATGAAATTTTAATGTGTTAGCTACGCAATTACATTAAAAAACAGGCAAATACAAAAACACACACACACACACATACAGCACAGCACAGCAAGTACATGAATAATACAGTAGATAACGTGCACAGGTGAAAGGAAGGTTGAGTGAAAAAAATTGAAAATGAGAATTCCAAGCAAGTTTAACTTACATTAATTACCTGCAAACTAATTTTAAAATGTTGTGCACACGACACAGGTCTCAGCAGTACATCAGAAAGTTCACTCATGCAATCTACATACATAGGTAGTGGATGTGTGGACTTTACAAACTGCTCAGGCCAGCTCTGCTCTGCTTTGGTCTGCTTGGCTGTAAAAGTTGTGCTTAGAAAACGAACAAACATTTGCCTATGTGGTTATTGAAATACTTTTGGGAGCTTACAATATATCAAGTTACCTACAACAAACACATATAATTAATGTGGCCAACACCCTGTACTTAGTTTTCGAGTACACTTGATATGTAAACATCAGAAAGGCAGGAGTGCCTATGGGGATTTTGTCTCTTTTGAAAAAGTTTATCCTTTTTACACGAAGTTGATTTAAATAAACAAGTGAGAAGGCTATAGTTAAAAAATCATGACTAGAAGATACCCTGAACCCTCTACTTAACGCCTACAGTCATATTAATAAGGCCTGCAAGGCTTTAGCTTAGATCAATGGACATGGTAACATAAATTCCGTTTGCCTAGTACATTCTTTTGCACCATTTTGAATTATTATACCCTTTTAGGGTATAAAAGCTAATTTCATTGAGAGTTGAAAAACTTAATGACTTTTAATATATATAATTCATTTATATTTGAAAACAAGGTATAAAAGTTTTGAATATAACTTAATTACAGCATTGGGCAGGTAAGATAACTAATTTATCGTTTGAATTGCATTTGCTTTGATTATCCTAGCTTAACATTTTTATTTAACGGATAATTTTAACAATGCATGGCGGCTAAAATTCCTTTAAAAGACCAGTAATTAAACACACCCCAAAAAACATTCACCGTAATAAACTGTTGCTCTGGTGATAATTTTTGGTAGCGGGTGTTCAAATTAGTGTGGACATATTTTTAAATGTGACACAGCAACAACAACAAAACAAACAGCACAACAATTAGGCACTGCAACATTTTGTGCTTACAGGATACGCAACAGAAAATTGTCAAGAGGCGCAAAATCAAAGCACGCACAAAATTATAATTATTTCATGAGTGGAAAATGTGCGGCATACATAAACATAAAACCACGCAACCAAATCCGAGGTGCAAATGTAAAGTTTATTAGAGTTTCGGTATCAGCAAGATTTCGAAAGCTATTATTTTGTAATGTATTATAATAAAAACAATTAGGTTTTTATCTTTATTTTAAGTAGGCTTCGTTAAGTTTTGTTTGTCACTTTTATTTGTTTTACGACTTGCGAAACTAAATGGGCAGCCCCTTTTGAAATGTCTGAATTTAATTCCATGAAAATTAACAGAGTGTGTCGCATTTGTGTTTTACATAATGCAGGTTAAACATGAGCTGAAGGGAAGGAAATTATGTTGGAGTAGATGTGCGAATACAGTTTTACTGCATGCATGTAATTATACTTACATACACACACACACACACATATATATATTATTTACATACATATATGGTAATCATCTATCAAACATTGTTGTACTTGTATCTCTACCCACCGTTTAATTTCCAGTCGTATTCGTATCTGCGCTTATTTTAATTGCTGCTTTTGCTTTTGATATGCAAAATTGTGCACAGTTTGTTATCAACGCAACGCAGGTTCTTTTATCCTTGGTCCAGTTTTAGGGCTTTTTTTGTATTTTGTGCGGCTCGTTGACAAAATTGAAATATAATTTTCCGCAGTTTAAACAGCACATAATAAAAATGCATTTGGCTTTGCATTAGAATGGCTCTGAATTTTAATTAAAATTGCGCATACGCCTGGTGAGCTATTATCAACTGTGAGCAACAGCATTTCACGCGAGAAGAATATTCATTAATATAAATGAAAACACGTAGCAAATGGTACTTAAACGTATGTTTAACAATGAAGGCATCAATACATAGCCGTAACATTTCAAATTCGTAACTTAAACATTATATCTTTAATGTTAACTGCATTAAAGTATCTATAACACATTTTGCAGTTACTTTACTAACCAAACAGGATATAAAAACAAGCATAAATTGCTCTTGCTGTTGTATATGTAGTCTAGTCAGATTACAAGACTTGAAATTATGAATGACAACGCGATAATAAATCCTCAAGCGAATTTGGCTCAACAATATATTAGCACAAGATGCAAAGAAAAAGGAAGACAACCATAATATATATATAATGCATATATGCATAAAATTACAATGTACAAACTTTTTAATGTATTGCATGTATCTTGTGAACATAATATTTTATTAAAAAACAGTTAATGTTAAAGAAAATAATGTAAAACTTAATTCTACTTAAACTATAATCACTTTTTGAATTACAAACTTTCAATAATGTTTAAAGAATTCTTTTGCTAACATTACCAACTTTTTAAGTTGACATGATCTGCAGCATTTGACATTTGGCGGGCGTTTGTTGACCACTTTTTGTCGCGGCTTAGACTGTTCAAAATTCAGCTAAAATTAATGACTGACAACGGGAGACTTGGAGCCACATTAACAGACTACACAATAAAAGAGAGCGGGAGAGAAGCGATTTCAATGATGGCCGCAGCTTGGTGGCTTTGGCTTTTATTGTTTAACTCGCAACTACGTTGACATTTCTATACACATTTACAGCGATTGTTGTTTGAGCTTGGCCGATGCCAACTGTACGGTAGTATCTGGGATTTTGCAGCTGTAAAGGACAATGGAGGCTGGCAGAGCATTATCTTCTCGCGTTTGTAGCCCAGGCGTGCTGCTGCCTTTGGTTGCCATGGATGTAAGTCTGTATCTGTGTGGCTGTATCTCTGTAATAGTATAGCTGTATCTGTCACAGAATATGCATCTAGAGTTGCTCAATTGTTTGCCTTATGAACGGTCGACTGGGTGTTGTCTCTGCTCTTGGCCTGCTTGGTTAGCTCTCGTTTTGTGAATTTGCGCATCATGTGGCACTAGCTAAACAACAAATGGCAACTGTCTGTCTGTGCCTGGGTGATACCGTCATCATTGCCATCATTATCATCATTATCATCTGCGGACAATAGGAGAGGGCTGCATAATTTTGCTTTTCACTTGGCGACGAATTTGTTTGTTTTTGTTGCCTTTGTTGTTGGGCTGTTTTGTTGCCTTTTCGTTGCTTAATTAAAAAGTCATCATAACTCTTGTTGCAGCTGCCATCGACTTGCGACTTTGTTGTAATTTTCTAAAGCTAATAAAATTGCTTTGTATCTAAAAATGGAAATAAAGCATTTTAAGTGCTCGGAGCTTATCGCAGACAGCGCAGTTTTCAAAAATTTCAGCTCATTGCAACGAGCCTTCCACTTCTGCACAGCCTCACTCCTCCGACTAAAAAGTTAAAGTACTTGTTGAAAATTTTATGATATTTTAAAACTTGGAGCACGGCCTCCAATGGCAACGCACCAGCCAGTACAAGGCCATTAAAATGTTACAAAGCTACATTTAAGCACTTAACTTGATATCTTTCAATCTCTTTAACTTACTCTATGTATAAAGAGCTGAGCAAGACTAAGCTGGGCCAGAAAAGTTATTATTACAATGCGGGCCACAACAACAACAACACCAAAGAAGATAAACATCAGGCAGAAATTTGCTTGTTTGCATTTTAGGGGCATACAAATTAACAATTAACTGACATCCAGTCTACTTAAAGCTGTAAAAAAGGCAGATTCTTTTAAAACACCATAATTGCTCAATGGATTGCATTAATATACAAATCATTAATTTTGAATTGGATTATGTTGACTTAGTCTGCAGCGAATTTTTAAAAGAAAAGTATGGAAATCTTTTGTGTTAAAGCTGAAATTTGTCTTTTTAGACAGATCTTTATTGAAGTTAAATTATACTTGATTCATTTTCTTTCATATTTTAACTTAATGTAGTATTGTAAATACAGCTATTTTTTAATCAAGAATGGATTTTAAGAATTGCAAATATTTAATTTGTAAAATGTTAGCTTAATTTGTTACTCTTAAGTTAGAAGGTCTTATAGTCTACTAGATCAATACTCAGCATGAGCAAATCGACTTGTCTATTGATGCTTCAGCTTCCTTATGCTTTTATATACTTTCACAAAAGCCCACTATACACTTTTTCCCATTTTATGGGTATACAAAAAGTAATAGTAGAATATGCTCTTATGTTAAACTTTTTGTACATTTTCGCTTAAAATATTCTATTCATGTTTTCTTTAGAATGTAACTTTTAAAATAGATTTGCTAATGAGCACACGAATTTACAAAACTTATCTTCCATGTGTTATGCCAACTGCAAGCTTAAATTGAATTTTAAGTGTGTGTAAAGTTTATGCAGCGGTTTATATTTTTCTTTCTTTTTTTTTTAGGGTGAAGAATGTGTACGCAAATTTAATAGAAGTTACAGTGCCATAGTCATAGCCCGCATTGTTGCATTCAAAGTTTTTGAGTCATGTGGTGCCTGCAGGTATGCAACGTACAATGTACAACGTGCAGAGTGCAACGTGCAACATGCGAACGCTGAGCGTCGCCAGCGCCCATATGCGTATGCGTAATAATATTTCAAACATAGCGCTGCGAATTTTGCATAATTTCAACTTATAAACTTTTACGTGTGTGCGAAGAAAGCTGCACAAACAAAGGGCGCAAATATGGAACAAAAAAACAAGCATGAAGGCAGTGCCACAAACAGAAAATTAAATTTTTCAACTAATTTTAACATAAAGCAACTTGGAATTGCAACAAATTAGAAAGAGAAAGTAAAGGAAGGGACTAGCGCCTTTAAGAAGGGAGCTCAACTCTCAACTTCCAGACATTTGGCACTTGAGCAGTTTTCGACATAGCCATTCTTCACTTGGGTTTGAATTTAGCTTTGGTAGCCGCCACTGCCACATGTTGAGTGGTGGAAAATTGTGTCAAAGCTCAGCCAGCGGGTGGGCGGTGGTGGTGGTGGTAGTGGCGATGGCGATGGCGATGGGCGTGCTCCTGCTGATGCTTTTGCTGCTGGTTGGGGCGCCACGCGTAGCATAAAATTTGCATAAATTAAAGAGCGCAAAGTCAGCAATGGCACAGACCAGAAAAATACTTATAAGCAAAATGGCAATAAGTTGTTTAATTTTCCGTAACAATTTTATAGCCTCGCTTTGCTACTTGTTGCATTCTGTTCTCTCTTACTCTGCCTCACGATTGATGGTCGCATTTAAATGTGTGGGAAGAGTTGCAGTTTTATTTCATACGATGCATAGGCATAATAAATATGATTTAATTTAAAACGAAATAGATCATAATTAAATAAATTCCAGAGCTTAGCTATTTTTCATTATGGAAATACCAATTGAAAATATTTAACTGTTAATGCAAATTAAAATATATTTTGCACAGCAAAAATTTTCAATACATAACATTGTAATTAAATACAGTTTATGTTGCCCGGTGCAAACTCTAGTGACACATACACTAACACTCTTTACACACATAATCGCCTGCAGGACTAACTTTATCTCAGTTTTAACTTGCGTGGCAGAAATAAAAAACGAACGAAAACCTCACAAAAAATATTTTCCCGAATAAAATTGGTCTTTTTTGCGAATGAAGCGCTTTTTCCCACACAGTAATATTTAAAAAGCAACAGCCAAAAGCAAATGAGCATAAGAGTGCTAAAAAAAAAAAGGCAACTGCTAGCAAAAAGTAAAAGCGAGCAGGGCATAAAAAAAATTGGAGAAATAAGATTTTTGCTGAGATTTGACTGCTTCATTAAGTACTCCAACATGGTGCAAAGAAAAAGTAACGCAACTTTGCTTGTGCTGAAACAGATGTGAGTTAGTCAACGTTAAGGACTGACTATGTGGAATGAATATATGCTTATACTTAAAATGAGTAAAAAGTCAACTGATTTCCTGTGAGAGTATCGACTAAATCAGTGCTTCCTGTAGTAAAAGCGCTGCAAAATATTAAACAAACGTGTTCTCATTCTTTTTTGATACTTTTAGCCACCACCAACTGCTAAATAAGCCCTGGGCTATAGCCAACTGGCTCAAAGTTGTGCAACTTGCTCCTACTCCTTTCGTCGGTCTTCGTTGTCGTCGTCGTCGTTGTCGTTTCTGTCGCTGCCATGTGCCTGTAGCCCAAAAGCGCTACGAAGCGGAAATGTCAATGCAGCGGCACTTGCACTTCCGTTGCCTACTTTTGTGCGTCGGCAAAGTCGCCGTCACCCAACTTTGCCTGCGCCTCAACTTTTTGTTCCAGCGCGCTCAGCCTGCTGACGTTAACACAAAATGGAAACAAATGGCAGCCGTCGCCATTGCCATCGCCATAGTCGTTTCTCCTGCTGCACCTCCCTGGGGGTCCACACAAAACTTCGATTATGATAAATGTGTGTAAGTGCGACACACACAACTAAAACAAAAAGCAAGCAGAATATCTGGGGCATGCACGACTAGCAGGTGCTTAAATCTTTTAACTACACAATGTCTTACCTTAAGGGTGTTTTGCGGGAAATGGTGAAATTATTCTATATTTGTTTTACAATCTCGTTTTAGACATCACACTTATTTGGTATTTTAATGATAGTTTAAAAATATGGACAATAAATTAAACTCAAATGTCTTTTAAATTAAATAGTATGCACATTTATCCACTGTACAATGAGTTAGCGTTTGGATTAAATAAAAAAAATCAAATTATAAAGACTTTGTCACACTTGTCTGTTATAGCGAATAAAAGTTACACCATAAAAGTGTATGCCAATACAAGTTTTTTAACTAGCCAACGTCGACTTTTACGCGTCATCAATTTCCGTTTATTTAGTAGCCATTTGGGCGTTGTCTTGTAGTAGCAGCATGTATGTATGCAAGTATGGAGTAGTTTTCTTAGATATTGACCGGCAGCTGTCTTTTGTTTGTAGGCCATAAATTTGCGCCTTGTGACAACAACGAGGGGTCGACCAGGCTGTCAGCTGTGTGCAAATCGCGCATAAATTATGGGCAAGGGTGCGTGCGGGGCACACTTTATTTTATCAGCATCAGCAGCAGCAACAGTCGCAGTCGCATCAGCAGTAGAAACATGAGAGGCGGCATCAGAAAGATCCTTGTGCAATTGCCGCATACTTAAGGTA